>PNEQ01094880.1:0-12629 GCA_003012365.1 Medauroidea extradentata
TGCCATAAAACTTGTGTATAGTGAGTGTAATTCGTGTGCAATTTGGGATACAATACATCAGTGCAATCCGAATATTTTGTCATTGTTATTTGTATCTTATCTCTAAATGAGTAACACCCAGGAAATACTTGAGATACATATTAGTGCGAGTGAAATCAGTGCTCTACACGGGCCTAGAGAAAGGGCCGCCCTTGAGAGGCGACAACAAGTTCAGACACCCATATCAAACCCACATTTGATACCTTCCCCTCAGAAGATCCCCGGGCCACAGTTATCGTTTGAGGACTTCTGTCGTGAACAACATTGTGCGCTCACACGCCCCCGCCCCGACGAGCAGAATTTGCCTCCCAGGAAACGTCGCCCACGCAAAGCAACCAGCATAGCCTTAGCCGTATCTTACGTCGCATGACCCGCAAGCCACCACCGCTCTTGAGTCCTATCAAGACGCCGCCCCAAGACGCCCCTCCGGCGCCCCGACGCGTACAACAGCTTAAGAGCGAGGTGCGGCAGGAACCCCAGCCCCTGAGCGAACGTAAACAACGATTGCTGAGGGAATTGTTCTAACATACCAGGTGAGTGAAATATAACCTGACCCAATTAAAAGAAGCGCTCCGCCCCCTTCTGCACGACCCGAGCGTGGCTCCCCTCAGTTCACTCACTGAGGCACGCTTCGGGCCGTAACCCCGCGATCTCCGAGGGACACAGCCCATCTTAGCCGGCGACGGCTTCCTTTCACATCCTCCCTCATAGGCGACATACCGCAACCGCAGAAGGGCTGCGTCGAGTCAATAAGTTTGGGGTGCGGGTGGTACATTGGTCAAACTGCACTTTTTTTGCACGTTTTTGCACTGACGGAAAAGCACTGCTGTAGTACAACTTGCCACTTTTATCCGTAAGCAAGGTATTGTGTGAGGTAGAGTGAACCCTAGTTTTTTGACAAATGACTTAATTAATTCACGTAACGGCTGTGATAACCATGTGGAATGATGTCAGCTGCGCTGCTGTGTTGTGCACTGTGCAGACGGTTGAAGATAGGATGGAATGGGCGGGTAGAGCGAAGTGAGTTGGGTTGGGGGATAGGGTGGGAGGTAGAGCCAGCAGCGAAGGTCACATTCCGTTCGGTGTTGACACATTGCAGCTTACTGCGCACAAACATCTCGAGCGTGACAGCGAAGCACAGCACATACCGTTGTGACGTGCACTGACACGTAACACTTACTTGGCCTCTTATCATACAGTAATTTCAATTTTTTTTGTCTTAATTAATTTTTTTTTATAACAAATTAAGTAGGCCAACTTAACCAGGTATAAGGATGTATACGGCGGGATCCAACCTATTAATTGGGGATGCGAGCAGAGAAATTTACATTAAAATTTTATTTTTTATTTTTAAATTTAACTTTAAAGCAAGAGAAAAGTATTTAATTTTACGTGTCAATGTTATCGGATTTATGTTGTGTTTGGACTCATTTTAAAGCTAATTTAATTTCTAGCAACTTTTCTAAGTAAACTTTTCTTATATTTTGCCTTGTTTGGATTTTTTTAATTTCAAGTAGCCTCTTAGCTTGCTTCTCCTGGAATGGGATCTATGTGGCAGGCTAGTCGTAGTTCTCTTGCTTGGAAGCACGTACAGAGAAGTGCTGGCTTTTAAAATTTCAAATAATCTCTGAGCTAGCCTGTGCTTGGATGGATTTATCTGGCAGGCAGGTCAGAGTTCACTCGCTTGGAGGTACGTACAAGGACGTGCTGGAATGCGATGAGTTCTGCTGGGCGTTTCTCGATCAACGTGGGTGGTAGTGTCGGGCGCAAAACTCCGTGAAGGTGTTGATCCGCGACAGATTGATGACTCTGCACATCCCCCAATTAATAAACTAATAAATATTTAGCTGGTATTATGGAATAAAATACTTTGTAAATTTATCAGTATCTATGTTACATACAATTTTTTGGTTATAAACGTCAATTAACAAGCTTTTTAGGCAAGTTTGACCCTGATGTCTCCCTCCGCCGCTCGGCCGATTAAGTCAGAGTGTTCGCCCGGGAGTGGGGCGTCATGGCGGCAGGAGGAGGACGTGTTAGACGGGGCAGAGGGGCTGTGAAGCCTAGAGTGCGGATTCGTTAGTCGAACTTAGCTTTATTTTCTTTCTTTGTTGGCATGCTGCCTTTTAATTTAGTAGTAAACAACCAGTAGATATTCATAAGCATATAGCCGGTGATTAAGGTAGACAAAGTGCCGGGCCAAGTACTACTACTCACACAGAGGGCAGGCGGTAATGCCTAATACGTAGATAGAAAAGTTACCTCAACTAACTCTGGGCGAGCACTCGCTTTATGAATTGCCATTGTCCGTTCAAGTGCATCAAATAAAGGTTAAATAAAAAAAATGCTGATATAAATTTTCTTCTTCTTATTTTTTTTTAGCCGTTTCGGAGTAACCTCAGTGCTATCCGGGCATCAATATAATAGGCACCGCCTCTACATTAGCTCGCTGTGTTTTGCCATTTTTTTGCCTGCTAACTACGTGCAATAGCAACGGGGGGAGAGTTACGTCCCCGAATCAACAACAACTACATCGGCGACATAGACGGAGGACGCCCGTCACATTTTAGCGCCGCAAACAGGGACATCGTAACACCATAACCTATATATATATAGATACAAATAAATAACAACGGAGGAGAAGCAGCCCCGTCACACCGTTAAGTACCGAGTGGTTTCATATACGTGTATTCATAGCTGAAAGTAGAAATGAGTCGTAAGAGGCTGCGTTCATTCACAGTTGCGGAAAAATTAAGTATTATTATTGAAGCGGAAGAGTTCGGTAACCGTGCTGCGGGAAGAAAATTCGATGTCGACGAATCGTGTGTGCGAGATTGGAGGAAGAATAAAGACTAACTACAAATGGCCAGTGGTGAAAGACGTGCGTTTGGTGGTGCGGCAACGAAGTTTCCGGAAATCATTGCGTGACTGTGATGAGACGCGTTCCTTATCGATCGTTCATTGCCGAGCGCGAGACAAGGAGGCGGGAGTGAGAGAGCAAATGGTAACAGCTGGTCTGGCAAGGTCACGCTCGCGCCATTCAGATCTTATCTGTCGCCCACTACAGTGCCACGCAGCACTCACCCGTCTTCTATTTGTCATTGTTATTAAACATCTTGACCAAAAAAATATACATTTTACTTTGTAATTCTTTAATATTTGTGACTGTTTAAAACTAAACTCCCTTTTCATACAAAACGATTTTCTACACACAGATCTGTTCCAGAACTATTTATCCCACAATGTCATTCTAAAAATCAGGGTGCGGGTCTTACACAGGGATGGGTGGTATGTGGGTTTATACAGTAATACATTCGTTAAAACAATGGCACAGTATACGCACTTCGAAACATCACCTCTGGTGACGTATTTTCATACGAGGAAAACATTTTTTGTGTATGAACAAAAGAAAATAATTCTCATCTGAATGCTAAATTATATTAAATAACGCTATCTTGCAAACATAACATGGCTGCGTTGGGCGTTGGCCTCTAGCGTGGACTGCTACCACTGCTATGGTACCGCCAGGAGACAAAGGTGGCACAATTTTCTTTGTGTGTACACGCGTCGATATAGAGTCTACTCAGCGCACAGTATCGATCTCCGCGTATCGCTGTGATGCCTGCTCCGTCAGGATTATTGTTTCAGAGTTTCGCAGCAAGAGCACATCATTAGATGTACGGGACGCCACGTACAATCTATTCTTTCTCGCAACTCTTGATGTTCACTTCCGAGCGTGCCATGAGTTGTTTGTGACGCATTCTGCATACGTACTGCAGTTTTTCGGTCAAAGATACGCAACCGTGAAAATACTCTCGTATTAGCCTAAAAGAAATAATTAACGTTGTATTTAATATAGAAATTGACGGTGCACAAAAATACTGTCGTTATGGCCGTATTTTCGTCTCAAGGAGTTTCCGCTGTACCTCCCCTCCCAGCCATGACACTGCGTCGCGCAAAAACGGCATATAGGCAGACCCCGGGGTTATTTATCCTTTTGCGCACCAATATAAATGTGACCTGGCATATAATGCGAATAGTGATTTGGAACCACTGAAATCGGCAAAAAATTATCGCAATATATGCAGGAAAATATGGTATTTGTAAAGCCATAATTACTTACGTTAATATGTTCCAGTGTTTATCCAATGTGTATTTTCATTGTATCGTTGCATCATGCAACTTTGTTAACCTTCCACGAGTGTTTGTTTACAAATACGGCCAAGCGTCTAACTAGTGTTACCAATCCCATACTCGGACTCTGTAAAGTGCATTCACAAATGAATACAGGAAAATACGCACGTTGTATTGTATTTGTTCCTTGTGCCTTGAAATGTATTTAATATTCATTCAAGTGTTTTTGTACCGTACTTTTAGTGTTTAATGGCAACACGCGTATTATTTATTCCAGTCGGGATATGTATTTATTTTGTGCGGCAGAGTAGTTTTGACCCGAGGAAGTAATTTTAGAATGTAAGGGTGGCACACTTGTAGCAGCAGGCAGTCACAAGCTCTTGTCGGCCATTTTGCGCCGCCCACCTATCGGTACTTTCAGCCCTTCTGGCCAGTATAAAAAGGGGCCAACCGGCTCTAGTTCTTTAGTTGTCAGGGACTCGGCCTAACTGCCAGGTCATCCTGGCACTCACCCTCTTGAGTTGAGTGGTTGATGTCCGTGAGGTGCCGCTCACTCCCTACCGATCTGTTGGTTGACGTCCGCAAGGTGCCAACAGATTACCCTTACCCAACCTACCTTTCTAACATACACGCTGGGGTTGATGTTTGTAAGGTGCCCCAGCCCCACACACAATAGTCCATCACAGAGGGTTGATATCCATGAGATGCCCTCTGTGATACCTTTCCTCAAATTCTTCTGATGGTGAATACTCATCCCTGCCAAAATTTCTTGTCACCATTCCTATCTGAGTGTCAGGGCGACTATAAGGAGAAGCCAAAGCCCGTGTGACTAGTTCTTAAACCACAGACGTGAGAATGTAACTAAGTTATACTTTGTAATGTGGACACACTTAACCAGTTCTAAGATGCCTCAGAAGTTACATTAATGATTTCAAGTTTCTCGGGATCAAAGAGTTGATCACCATAAAGCCTGACCAGTACGAACTTTCTCAGTTATTTGAGATGGCCCGCAGCGCCGTAGTTGAATCGCTAGCAGCACAAGAGTTGGAAGTTTTGTAGATGTTATAACTCTCCTCGGGGTCAAACAGTTAATTGCCTAGTATGCACTGCTGCTAGCAAGGTCTCAGTTCTCATCTAGTAATTCAATTTTTGTTCCCGTATGTCTCGACCTGAAGTGCCATGTCTTGTATCTCATGTTGAAACGGCCAGAAACGCCTAGTCTAACATTGAAGAGTATGCCTTGTTGTATCTCATCTCGAAATGGAAGCGTCTTGTCTAGTTCCTGTGTTTCATTGTAGCTTAAGCCTTTGTATCTCATGTTGCAAACCTTATTGTCACTTGTGTTGAACCATTGTGGAGCTTTGTATCAAATTGGGACAGACCCAAACCTTGATCGTCAATCATGTGTACTATGTCCATACAGATGTATGACTTGTATCAAGTATGGTGTTCTATTGTGAATATATGCATTTTGTGAAACCTAATTTACATCGTCTTCTCCTTTAATGAAACCTACTTATGCCTCGCCCTTTTTATTTATGTGAAGATTCACTTTCTCTGTGCTATCATTACCAGACTTGCCAACTTTTACGGATTGTCCGTAATTTGTACGGAAATCTCAAGATATTACGGTTTTACGGACGTATCTAAAAAATTTACGGGTTTTCTGTGTGCTGGCGAAATTGCACAATTTCCATTGCCGTGCTACCTTGAGTACCTCGAATATCATATTTATGGTACGTGTAAAGTTTTTTATACTGTTATCTTGTTGTAAATAAAGTAAGCTGATGATGCTGTACTTTCGGGAATAATTGTTCTACATATGTAGGCGTTGTACCATATTATTTTTCTCTCGATTATAACTCGAACTGCAAAGTCGAACCGGTCAGATCAAATCTTGTCGTTTCAACAGTCTGTTGTTTTCAAAATGGCGTTGGTTGTGGCTCGTCTGTTTACATGCGTTGTAGTACGCAATTTTTTTGGAATCTGTGAAGCTAATTTGCTTTTCATATTGACTATTTGCGCGTACTAATTAAAAAAATGTAGCTCGGGAAAATGTGAAGAGAATGAAATCATAAGAAAGTTTTATCTCGTCGCGTATGTGTAGCCCAGTGACACAACGTTCGGTATGTAAACAATTATTTTAGGCAGTTTACAAACTTTTAGTTATTTATTTTGACGGTAGATTTGAGGTCAGGTACTTTCTGTATCAATAGTTGCGTATTTAGCGTTCACAAAACGTAGGAATATAAATAAAATTTTAGACGTGAAAATATAACCTCATAGGCACTGCTGTGCAGTGCTGTGTTTACCCAGTGTATGGTGTTCACACAATCACCAGAAAATGCGGAACTGTGCGGTACTGGAAATTAACAACCAGGTAATATTAAAATGGCCTTCTGTGTGGTAAAATAAAATTAAAAACTACCGTATTTACGCGTGTATAACACCCCCATTTTTTACTAAAAACCAGTGTCGATAAATGAGGAGGCTGTTATACACGAGACAATTTGAATAAAAAATGTTTGTATCTAAAAGACGTTGTTGTTATAGCCTACTACAATAACTTTAGATAATGAACACTGTTATGAATAACGCGTTGAACGATCGCTTTAAAAAATATTTTTTAAATAACAAAGTTCAGTACATAACCTGAAACATAACCGGTACTCACGTCGTAAACAAATATGGCGGCTGCCATGTTCTCCTTCAGTCGTTGTTTATTTAGGCAATATTTATTTATTCAGATCCTACATTGGAATTGGATAGTGAGCAGAACAGAAGTGAACAGAAAAATTGGAAAACAAGGAGTTATATACTGCCTTCATAATTACATTTGTGTTGATAAAATCACAACTCCTTCTGGCCACGCATTTCCATTGTGTACTGACGGTAAACTTTCGTGAAACAGTTCTTTAACAGTTTTCTTCTGCATATCACACGTCTTGTAATTCAAATGCTGCGGTGTAACTATTCTGTGCTTTCATCGCTTTTTTATTATGGCCGCACGTTTGGTGGCTTTCTGCCACACCAAATACGCCATACAACAACACGCCGACGTCATCAGAGTTCCGACCAAAGAATATCTTCGCAGCAGATATTCCACTCTGGAATACGCTCGTATGCAACGGCCGCAAATGCTGAAAAGTATGTAGCGAAGACACACCACTTGTACCCTAAAACACGTCTTTCTCTCTGAAAATGTTTTTGGAAAAATATTACTTTAAAATAATAACTTGGATGACTTTATTATTTTCTTCGATGTTCAATGGTTCACGTTAATGGCTAGAAAGTAGTTCTTTTTTGCCGGGGCTGTTATACACGAATATTGTATATTTTTAATTTATGAAAGTCGAAATTGGGGAGGGTGTTATACACGGGCGGGTGTTATATTCGCGTAAATACGGTAATCTAAAACACCTAACCAAGTAGGTACATGTAAATGTTCAATAAATGTTTAGAGGTGTATTTGTATTTTATTCTAATAGAACAAAGTACTATTAACATTCAGCAGTTTATTTCCCTATTAGTTTTCTGTGTTTTATGATGTAAGCAATGGTGACAAAAAATTGTATGGTATATTTAAAATATTTGTGTTTAGTTTCAATGTAAGTAGCTTTGTATTTTTTAATAGCAGTTAATCATACACAGCACTTGAAATGCTGCGTTTGATTTGTGCCAAATTTTAAATATTTTGAAAATCTTACTGATAGGACTCTTCGGAAGTTGGCAGGCCTGCATTACTAGGGCTATTCCTGTTGGCTTACTCGGTAGTCACTCACTAGGTCAAGATTAGTTCTAACCCGAGAAGGATTACCCAACACTCAGGCTCTATATCTTAAACACCTTATTAATACTCATATCGCTCTAAAAAGCAATTACGCAGCCAGTAAACCCAATAGCCGCAGAGAAGGGCGTCACAATACACTAGTGTGGCGGTCCCTTGCTATTTGATTATTCCTGTACTCATTTGGATGTGCAGACAAATAGAGAAAAAACAAAATTGGGAGCAGTATTACCGCAGCATCACGTGCGGTAGAGAAGAGTTCTTATCTCGGGTTCAAGTTCATGGTGTTCGAAGTATGAGGGATTTACTGAAGTGAAAACAAATTTAAAGCGTTCCTTTGAATGAATGGCTTTACTCAGGCACTTTTTACTTTACATTTTTGTTCATCTGCAGCAACAAAAAAAAAAAAAAAACGGAACAAAACAAACAAAAAAAATTAAAATAGGCCTCCACCGGTGGGTTACTCAAACATGAGTACACGCAAAGCAAAAGAAAAACAAAGCTTAGTGCGAACTAGTTGGCCAGGCTTGGCCAACACAAAGGAGTTCCGATGTTAGCGCGCGCCATGCCCAATTGTGCCCTCCATCACGAATCACGAACAAAATAAAATTAAGCCACTGGTAGTGGTCAAACTTTGATAGCCTTTACATTACATTACTCGCGCCATCGGAAGTCTTCAACTGAAACCTGGCCGGCTGGCCAAGTGCCTTGGTCCGCATTTCAGCGAGCGCGGACTTACACGTCTTACCAAGTGTGCTGATCGGAAACGACTGGGGAGAGAGCTTTGGTAATCGCGCCCATGCGCACCACAGAAACTAGCACCACACTGCGGCCGCTGCGAGGAACTCCTCTGATTATTACAATAACTTACAAATTATATGTAAAAGTGAATTCGAAACACGGTGTACATACACGCAAAGTACACACATTAATTAAAATTACTCAAAATTACAACATTTTTGCAGAAATCTGGCAAATACTGTTATCGAGCCACTGCTCATTCCAGGGCCGCCAGAAATGACGGACCAACCAGAACGTTCCAGACCGATGTCGGCCCAGCGCATTCTTGAGCGGCGCCATCATGTCTGGGTCCAGGCGCCTAGCCTGGGCCAGAACTAATGCTAAAAGTAATTTTTACAGATATAAACCAAGGCGTCGTAGTTACACAAAAAAGTTACTTAGATAAAATGTTACAAATTAAATCCTGGTTAGAATGACACCAAACAAGGTATACTTATGACAGAGCAATTAAAATATTAACTTTAAAAAAAACTAACTAGTAGTCACAAAATTAATTATGCACGTCCTGTTAACCCTAAGTAACCCACCGCAACGGTCGCCAACATCGTATAGATCACCATCAAAATACAATATTTGGTTACAGAACTGACAATGAAAATAAAAGCTGCCGGCAGCTATTAGGAAATATTAACTGCTGCACCCAGCGTTCATAGATGAGCGGTCTTAAATGACTTCGCAGAGTCACAGTCCCTCTTTCAAATCTTGAAGTGTAGAATAATATCAGATACAAAACAAAAATAAATTGATGTGACAATAATTTAGATTTTGATGAGAACCGACTCACTTCTGCACTGCACACGCTACAAAGAGGGGGCAGCACTAACAGCCTAGACTGGGTAGTCGGCTATACCTACACACATTTCTTCTTAAATGACATGGTAGCGCTTCCTACCCTATCCTTGATATAATAGGCCTCACTAAGCCGGAGGTTTGTGGGCTAGCTTAGTTGGGTGCTGTTTAAAAACACATGTTAAACACAGAACAAAATGTAAGCAAAATAAATGGAGTTATACACAATTTAAAATAAATGCATAAGAGAAAAATAAAAAAAACTAGGGCACCAAAAAGGCCAGGTACTTCACACTAAGCATTACCTGTCCAATGGAAAATTGAACAATTACATTCACGTGTCCAAGCTGATTTTTATATGTCTCGGGCATGCGCACAAATTATTTGACGCATGCCACAGTATGAAAGGGCACACAGAATTATCATCTGACATGCATGCTAAAATAAATATATAACCGTTTAGGCGGTCCAGTGATAGATAACCATACTTACATGACGCGGCTGAGTTTTTTGCCCCTTTTGACTTAGCGAATAGTTATACCCATACTTGTTGGGTATCATTGCAACCAGCATATACTTACCCGTTAAAATAAACCTATAATTCTTTAAAATAACGTACTATTTTGTAATTAAATAATATTAATAACTGTTTTAATGCAATTTTTGGATTTAGGGGCAGAATCTGCCAAATTCGGCCATAGCAAAGACAGTGCTATAGCGAAGTTCAAACCCAGAACCATGACATTTCAGTATAATGAGACTCTACTGTACAACGATTATTAACAACCTATGCAGACATGATTTTTTTGTGAGATGAGCAGCTAAAGGAAATACTATAACAGGAAAGAGCCGGCATACGTTTTCACTGCCTGTGTGACCACTCAGCACTAACGGAAAATGTTTTGGTAGGAAGAGGAGGTGAGCTATCTTCCTTTCTTTGTGAAGACAAGATGCTGTAGCCGAGATAATCACTGCTGACTGTAATTACCGGCCATAAAAGTGAACGTGTTCCAGGCTTGAGAACATTGGAAAATCTGGTAGAATAAAAGAAAGACAGCACATTTCTGGTGTAGACGGCGTGTCTTATTGTTTAGGGCCCCAGTTATCACAATTTATTTTGCGTTTTAGGTTGTGTAAATGCCTTGCATTCTTTTTGAGTGTCTAGACACAAAAAAATACTATCAGGGTCATTGTCTTACGTGCAGTGTAAGCTTGCGCTGTATCGAGAAGCAGTGATTCTTTGATTAAGATGCCAAGGAAAGCCAGCTGCAGACTGAAGGAAATAAGACTCTCTGTGTGTGTCAGTGTGTGTGTGTGTCTCTGTGTGTGTGTCTGTATGTCTGTATGTGTGTCTGTGTGTCTGTATGTGTGTGTCTGTGTGTGTGTCTATGTGTGTGTCTGTGTGTGTGTGCGCGCGTCCATGCGTGTGACACGTGCGGCAGGAGTTTACTGATAAGAGGAGCAGTTGAGAGAGACAGTGTAGGAATAGAAGCGCTGTGATTGCTTGTACCTGCCTGACGAAAAAAAAGTAACCTTCCAGGGGCCTACATTGTTGCCACGCTTCAGCAGTTGTTAGGCATTATCTCTTGGTACACATATCTTCTTCTTGCATGTGTGTGTGCCTTGTAAGATTTTTTTAATGTGCTCGTCAGTGACATTTGTAAATAGAGTAAGTTTGTTTTTATTTACATTCGTAAGTGCCAAGGCATAGCGGGACTTGGGATCTGTAGTGTTTCTTGACCTTGACCTTGAACAGATGCTCCTGTTTTTAGGTCTTAATTTCTTGGGTTTGTTTCTTTTTCGGGTTTGAGTTTCTTTAGTTTCTGTTGTAGGGTTTTTCGTGAGTTTTGAGTTGGGGCATAGAGCAGTGTGTCTGTTTGCCCCTTTGTAGACGACCCTGAGGCTGGCTTCGGCCGTCTCTTATTGTGTGAGGCATTGCCCCTGTTGAAGGTGCCTTGGCCCCGCCCCTTCCCCGCCGGACCTCCCGCTCCACTGGCCATGGAGGGGGGGACCTGGAGGGAGGGGGGGGGTCGAGTTCTGCCGGCCGGCGGCAGGGGCGCTAGCGAGGCGAGCGTGCCGCGGTGCGTGGAGAGAAGGTCACTCTCAGGTTGGAAGCTGAGCAGCTCACATCGCGAGCTCTGGGATCTGGGCTTGTGCCTTGGTAGGCGGTAATTCACGTGTAGAAGAATGCACGTGCCGGGGGGCAAGAAGTACGCAAGCGTAGCTCGCGTAGTGCTGAAGGAGGACATAAAGTTGTCTTTTCTGCTCCGGGAGTGGTGAGCGTCCTTAACTTTAAAGGTTCATCGAAGATTTCGGTGAGTGACCAATTCCCTTTGGGGACTGTTTCCCTCGTCGCCTACCCCGAGTGAGTGTAATTGGGGCACGTCGGCAGTTGGGCTGTCGATGTCTTAGTGACGGCACTATAGTGGGCGGATAGCACGCACTTGGTACAACATAGCATACGGGACGCAACAGGTCGAATTCTGGGCCCAAATTGTTTTAACTTTGTGAACATAACTCCACACTTTTGGGAGGAAACGTGGCGAGCATCGGTAATACGAGTGAGTGGTGATGTAAAGCTGCCCACGAGTCAAATGGGGACGATTGTCAAAGGAGTGGATTAAAGTGCACTTGTATGTACATTAGGCTCATCGATAATATGAGAGATTGTTTACGCATTGTAATATAAATTGTACTTTTATCAGTGTCAGTGTATATTTAGTGGCATGTAGCGAGCACGTATGGAACTCTCGTATATATGTGAATTGCTTCTGGAAGTAGTTAATACATGAGATTTAAGCTATGTTGTGTTTTTCATTGCTCACAAACGGTGTGTCAAACAAATTCCTGGTCACTAAATAGCTATAAGCGTTGGTTAGTTTGACTCAACCCCGCCCTCTCCCTGGTGTGTGGTGGTGGTGCGTGCAGCGTGCGAGAGAGCACCTGATGTGGGTCGGACTAGCGCGCGCCTCTGAGAGTGAAGCCGAGGGGAGCCGAGCGCTAACCGCACGAAGAGGTGGGGGAGGATCTTACTTATCTGGGGCAGGTTTCTAGTCACTCACCTGGTTAAAACAACTCT
>PNEQ01094886.1:0-12630 GCA_003012365.1 Medauroidea extradentata
TTGCTTCGTGGGCATTGGTATTTGCTGCTCCGTAACAGAGTTGCATGTCAGCATACTCATGAAAGGTGAAGCGATTCATTTTCGGTCCGGTGTTGTTTACGAAGTGGAGCGCTGCTGCGCTGCAACTTGACTGTCCCCACTTTTGCCACGTCCGAGCCGAGCACAGCACGGGTGTCCACCTTTCCACCTACCTCCCTTCATCCCCCTCCAATACAACACGATTAGGACGAAGACAAAAAGGGGGAAACAGCTTAGATACACATTGCACATGCGAGATTCGAACACGAGACCTATGGTCCCCGAGTCGCACACTCTGACACTGAGCTACGCTTCTGCTGAGTATCTCTGGTCGATGCACGAGAAATACTCCGTTGCTGCTGTGTGAGCAACGTGGCAGCTGTTCGCATGTGCCGTCACGTTCAATTTTGTGAGCCACTTTTCGGGCATTTCCAGACGTGTCCGACCTTACGTGTCCTATATCAATGTAATTGTCTCGGCGTCGTCTACATCACCCCGTTGACCTGTAAACTCATTTCAAATACACCCTGTATATATATATATATATATATATATATATATAAAGAAATATTTTTTTCCGAATTTTATCAGATTTGGTATGCAGATCATTCATAGTAAGTTGTCTTGATCTATAGGCATTTCGTTCATACCTTATTTATTTTCAAAGTGACTGGTGTTTAAACATTTTTGAACAGACGGATTACCTGAAGAACCGTTTTTCAAAATTTCATCGATTTCGGTAAATATATAGTACTTATGAAGGGGATTTGACTTAAATGGTTTTTCGTTGATGGTATTTAAATTTAGTTAAGCTGGCAGCCGTGTGAACTTTTTTTGATCCTTACTTTTGTTTATGCAGTGTTCATGTTAAAAAAGTGGCATCCATTCGACATTTCTCTATCACATGAGATTATTTAAATTAATCATTAATCCTAATTTCATCTGACTCGGTACTCCCTAATACTGTGTCTTCAGCATACTGTGCTTCATTCAACCGTGTTCGATTTTTAAAAATAGTTTGCCTTCGAAGTTTGTCGTTGGTTAGTGTTGTGTTTAGTAATGTATATCTTCCATTTCTGAGATTTCACGACGTAAATACATAATTTTTAATGAATTTAGTTCAGTAACTACAGGGTCGATGGAAAGCAAATTTAATGTTGATAAACGTTATTGTCCAACCTTAATTTTAACGTGTCATTCCACCATGTAAGGTGAGGGCGCTTCAATAAATTAAAATATTGTATTTGATGTTTGTGGATATACCTGACCGATTTTAACTATGAGGATTATATCGCACTCACGACGAGGAAAGTAGGGTTAATAGTTATACTGGTGACCTCTTGATTAATTTAAAATGTGTCTAATATATGTAAGTAGGGTGTCGTAAAAAGCTTGAAATACACGTTTGCTAAGAATTACTAAATCGAATGTTTTTTAAACGCAAGAAGTGCAAATTTACTAACGATGTAAAATTATAAGAGCAGAGCACCTACACTGCCAACACAGAGTGTATGTAATGTGTGTGTGTGTTGGTGTGTGTATGTGTGTGTCAGAGACCATAACGTCTATCAAGAAAGCAGTATTATCTCATAACGGCAGATGCAAAGTTGCTGGCATCTGGCGGGGAACTTCTGAACCTTCGGACTGATGATACCGACAGCGCACACAGCATTGTACGCGTGCGTAGGGAAGCAATTTAATGCCAAGATCTTTCGTGTCTACTCTTTCTGCGAAAATTATTTTTTAAACCTTAAACGAGAGCAAGAAATTATATGGTTTCGACTAGAAAGTCAATTAACAAGAATTTCGTCAATTACATAATTTGCTGAAACCATAGTATTTACTGCTTTGGAAAAAAATCAGCAGACATGGAGAAGACGTTTTTAAACAAAACTGCTGAATAGAATTTTGATATCTGCTCTCTTTTATGAGCAAAAAATTAATAACGTTAAAATAGTAGAATCTAGAGAGCATTGCCTTATTGTCGATAAAATAATACTAGGCGGCAAAGCACTGTTCTCCGTAATAAAAATTAAGACCAAACGAATTTTTTTTTTCACATATAAACATCATTATATCCTAATTTACTCCACATAAACTCTCCGTATCTGATTTTCCGTTTTCCTTATTTGTTATAGTTAAAAACTTTGAATATACTAGCGCTGTTAAATAACATTTAGTACTAACAATGTTAGGCCTAGCATTGTTCGTTTACAAAGTTAAAATTATGAATTGTAATAGTATTATTATAGGTGTCACTAGTTTTAAGCGTTCATAACAGTTTATTTAGTTTGAAACATATTAAAAATTACTCTTGTGCGTACCAGTTCCTTTTTTATATTAAATAACATTGCCTATAAATGATCTTATTAAATAATTTCGAATCTTGATTTGCAGCAGTTTTGCGTTAGAATTTTATATATTTGTTGTAAATTTTATTTTCCCGTACCAAACTCAACGTAGCGTCGTTTCTAATGTATACTGCAATGAATATTGTGTACTGTTTTAAACAGCTAATTATGTTTCGCATGAAATATTTCATCTCTACTAACACTTGTGTGGTATGCGCAAACTAACCCCACAGTTAAATACATGTGAGTCTCTTAAAAATTTATAAATTCGCGTCTTCACTGCAATGCAAACCGAAAATGCATTTTAGTCACCATTCCGTCCGTTTGCAAATAGCGACATTACTGCTACCTTGCGTTGCTCTGCGTCTTCCATACTAGTCTGCGAAAGCATATCTTATTTTATGGTTTTCTTAATTTAAACTAGTATAATGTTGGTAGTTCTCTACATTCATAGTGTACTCAAGAGATTCGAAGCATAGATACATTTACCATCAAAATGTTAAGCAATATTGAGACAGCTGATGCACATATATACGTGCTTGGGGTTTGCAAAGTGCTTGTATTTTATGAAGTTTTTGTTTTAATTTTCTCAATAGGAAAACCACACTTAAAACACGCGTAAGACGGAATGGTTTCTCTTGTCTCGGTGAATTGGTAGCGAACATTTCTTAACGTTTTCTCATTTCCTGGCCGCTAGAGTGAGTCTTCACAATAGCAGATAAACTGAAGAGAAACACTTTTGGCAAATGAGCTGACGCACAAATTAGTGCCCTTCAAGACATTGTCTAGCTTCTCCTCTCCCCCTTTGCAACTACATCCCTTTCCTCTCAGCATAGCTCCCGCCTCACATACTTGGGATGGAGTTGTCGCAGGGACATGTCCTCGACACACCCAAAAGTAGATCTAGGAGAACGGGGGTGAGAAGTTGGAGAAAACAGAATAAGGGATAGAAGTACAGGGAGAGGTGTGGGTTGTATCGAAACTATTTCCATCTACCTCTAGCCACGCCCTTCAAACTAACTTCTCCCTTCCCCGGTCTAAATCCAAACACACACACGAGCTTGCAAGAAGTTCCGCATGTTGGGAGTGTTTGCCGTTGTTGCGCGTAGAGAGAGGCGGTATGATAACAATGTATAGACTATCAATAAGTCTAGTTTAGTACAGGATTTCCCGTATACTAAGGGTAAAAATACTATCTGGAATGTCGATTAGACGGAAAGCGGTTATTACCATATTTCAGAATTTTTAGAAACCAAAACTAATACACCATGTCAGAATGATAAATAGTATTTAAAATATGTTACTTAAACATAAAAAAGCCAAATTACTGTTCTATACGCTATGTTCTGAAATGATGTGAATAGTGATGCTCATCCACATTTAAAGTGGTACTAAATTCAATTTATCAGTAATAGTTTAACTTGATCATCTCTCTACAGAGGCCGATGTCCTTCATAGTATATTAAGAAAAAAACCCTATCCGTTCATAGTTGCGATCTTAAGAGTGCGTGGTAGATAAATAAACGCTAGTGGTACTAAATTCAATTTATCAGTAATAGTTTAACTTGATCATCTCTCTACAGAGGCCGATGTCCTTCATAGTATATTAAGAAAAAAACCCTATCCGTTCATAGTTGCGATCTTAAGAGTGCGTGGTAGATAAATAAACGCTGTAAACATAAATTGATTTCTACGCTTTTTTCGAAGCCAATATGAATGAAATATTCAATGACAATCCTAGATAATGGTATTTGCAAACTTTACGAGTAAATATTTATCAAGAATTACTAATTCATTACGCGTGTTCTCTTGCGCCGCAGTTAAATGCACGAGGTTCCGGCGTCAGAGATTGTGCCTCAGAAGTTCGTAACACTGGAAACAATTTTGTTTAAAACGTTGGCTAAAACTATTGTCTAGGATTGCTATTGTTCAATTTTCGCAAATTGGCTTCAAGAAACCTACAATTATAGATTAATGCTTTTAGCGTTGAAATGTGTACCACGCCCTCTTAAGCTGATTTCGGATCAAACTGGTTGAACATTAAGGTGGCCCCCTAGGTGATTGAATTTTGCCCGTTCGAGGCTAAAAATGCGCAGCACATGCATCACGCTGACAAAAATATAATCTCTAGACGCAAGTCATTTATCTGGGGTGCAGTATAATAGTTGATATTTCGCCTCCATAAGGAAATGCGTGGTGAATTAGTCATTTTACGACATAATATTAAACATAATTGTGTGTGTACACACACCTTTTTAAATATTCTGACTCAAGATATCCATGTACCTAAAAGTGCCCATTAAAGTCTCTGTGGCTGCGAGAAATAACCTTTGAATACTATTGCAGGACCTAATAGTATACACGCAAATGAAATTCCTTTAATGTAGTTTATAACTAGCCATAATTCACACAAGTCAAGCATTTGTACAGCTTTTGTTAGTTTGAACTTGTCTATCTAAATTGTGCAGCTGGCCACAATCAGCGGTGAAAACGAACTCAAGATAGTAGGCTAAATAAGTAGATCATCTCCCTGTACGCCGTGCTCTGTGGCGGATGAAATAATTTCTATCTCACATTTCTAATATACTGATATTTGTTGAATTAGGTTTGGTTTGGTTTATCTACGCGCTTCTCGCCACCTTCTGTGCTCCAGAGCTGTAGTTCAAAATTCCACCGAGAGATTGTCACTTAAGTTAACTTCGTTAGGAGGAAGCGCAGTTCGTTCACTGTTTGTCTGGTGTGCAATCAACATGCATTGTTACAACTCACTCAAAAGTATTAGAAATTATCATTCATTAATACCATTGCCAAATGGTGTGAAGATATTGGTATTCTGCGAATTGATACATTTTAGGTTGACAACCTTTGTATTTCGAATTACATTTTACCAAGAAACATCAATTATTTTTTTGTTTCACACATTAAGAAAATACATTATTGTTATTTCTGTGGCTGCATTGTCGGACATTGCAGTTCAATAGAATGGAACTTGACTTTTTTGAATAACGTGTTGTGTCTTTGCTAGCGACGAATTTGTATTTCAAATTCTAATATAACATGCGCACATTACGTGTTCATAACTGCAATAATGTGTGTTGAATAAATTATAGTCGCTGCACAGAAACCCATATCATGTAAACGTCAACACCCAAGTTTTTGTTTCTGAGATTATTGTTTATTGCTATTACTCAAACCCAATGTATTTAATGAGTATAGACATTGTAGGTAACATTTATCGGCTTGAACACTTTTCAAGCCTATGAAAATATATTTTTTTCCTTATTTTTTTTCTTTTTAAAACGTGATGTGGCCTCTTCAGCTTGAAGTGCTCGCGGCCAACAGCTGGACTATATATTGCTAAGGCTATCTTTATAACTATTCTATTTATATTCTATTGGCTAAAATATATGTGGTTGGTTCTATTTTTACTTATTCTTTGTTGAGGCTCATCAACTTATGGGATCACTGAGCACTGAAACATAGAATTTAGAAAATGTGGGACCGGCAACCAAGGATTCTGCTATTGGCTACCGACTTGCTCGTCATTCAAATGTGCATCCACCGCTCCGTTAGAAACTTTGGTAATATTTGAGCTACTTTATAAGCGTGTTCGTATAATATTGCAGGATATGAAGTAGGAAATTGTACCTAATGTTTTTAGTTCATAATATAAGGACATGATATCAGCTCTAACCTCATCATATTCACAGATTGGGTCTCTTGATATTTTAAATTTGGCTAAGTGAGATGGGGCCGCAGTGTGACCTGTTAGTAATCTAAAATCCTTTCTTTTCGGGACTTGTGATATATTTTTATATTTTTTAGTTTATTCGTGTGTATATCAGCAAAAAGCGTCGCGGATGTTTGCATGTAATATTCCCATACACTTTTAAGTTCCTTTTAATTTCTTCTCTGAGTGACACTCTTAAAAATGTAATTGATACTGGATTTTCTAAGGTTGCCTGTGTAACTGCTAATTTTGCAAGCTTATAGAATTCAGCGTTATCTTTGGTTCAAATATGTCCTGGGGTCCACATAAATAATGCACTTAGGTTTATGTTTTGCATATTATATAAGTTATATCTTATGATTCCTGATACTATATAGTTGTTTATAATGTTAGTAGCCATTCAAAAGTTTTGATTGGTAATTTTTTCAATAGTATATGTGGTATCAGATCCAGCCCGGGTGCTGTATCTTTCGTTCTGTTAACAGTATGTTGTAATTCCACTAGAGAGAATTCTTTAGAATAAATATTTTTGTCATATCTTTTAGCATACTCTAGGATTTCATTTACCATTGGAAGCTCATATGTAGCTTGTGTTGGTACTTCATCAGAGGCTGTCATTGATATAAATTGAGTTAGTAGATATTATGGAATATGGGATGGTCTATATAATTCTTTACTATATTTACATTTTTAAAATTATCCCATAGTGTTTTAGACGTAGTCGTTCGTGAGAAGGAGTTACAAATTTGTTGCTATCCTTGTATTTTCTTTTCTTTAAATATCCGTTTCGCTTTAGCTTAATATTTTTTAAAATCTATTTATTTGTGTATTTAGAGTGTGATTTATATTGTTTTAGAGCCACGAGTCGTTCTTTGTTGACTTCTTCGCACTCATTGCCCCACCATAACGCGTGACAGCAAAGAGACAACTAAAATGTAACAGTATAATCATCGGATGTTATCTTATTCAAGTAAATATTTCATTTATTAGTAAGCATTCATTAAATATGTTTGTGTGATACAAAACACAAGGCGCTTATGGATATCTTACTTGATTCCAGAGTAGACATTACTTTAAAACTCATCGGAAACCTTGTGGAGTAGGCCTACAGTTCAGCAGTGCCCGGAATATGTAAATATTCAACTCTATCCCAGCGCTGATTATATTCAATTTTACCCAGCTCGGGAGCAGAATAAATAGCCGCCAGCTGACGAATAAATGGAAAGCGGGCATAAAAAGTGAACACAGACTCCCACGTGTATTACAAAAGAAAATATGTTGTAAGACACTTGAATGTACGTCAAACGAAGCAAACGAATTCGTTATGTAGTATTTTTGTTTGACGAGAAGTTTGGACGAGTTTATCAAGAAAAAATGCCGCCAGGTGAACGTAACTTAGTTTCGGAATAAGTTATGTGATTATTATTTACCAGCCCTTCTGAACGTATACATGTTTAACATTTAAATTTGTTTCCATATAGTAAACTTTCGATTAATCGAAAAAGTGGCAGGCAGTTACGCATAGGTATGCCAAGAGATTTTAATTATAAAAGGGGAAGGGTAATACATTTCAAGCAGTGTGTGTGTGCGTGTGTGTGATGTGTGAATGTGATAGAGAACGACGCACACAAATAGATACCTAGTGTCCCAGTACTACTGCACCAGCAGTTTTATTGCAATTTCACTGTGAACAAAGCATATTTGCTAAATTACTGTCTTCAGTGGCTACTTTAGGAACAACCGTAGCTCACCCTGTGGGCAGGTCTATAGGTTAACTACGAATAGGAATTTCTGGGTTCCTTCAATTAGCGAAACCCTCAATTTAGGTTTTCTTTGCAGTTTTGTGTTGTGGCATCTAAGGAAATTTCCTTCAAAGTGGCATTAATTGTTTCAAGATATGCTACTTATTGAAATTAATTTTTTCCCCTTAGCTCTGGGAGTCTGCCCTCCACATTTTTCCAGTTTGCCAAGCTACACAATCTGGGACAAGTGTGGGACAGTAAACCTGACATTGTTACAGTTGTTATTGGTTATCAGGTGAAGTTAGTTGTATTCAAAATATAAAGCAGGCTTAAGTCCATTTGCGTTTCACCCCACGATAAAAAATACTGCCGTCAATGTTTTTAAATTGTATTATTATAGGAAATGTCATCTGAAAACTTATTTGTGTGAAATAATATCAGTAAAGGATGCTAGTTTATTTTCTATGAGTTTTGTTACATTATTTAGAGTGGGTCTTAGTAACGCTCGGCAACGTCCAGATAATATTTAGTTCCTAGGTTAATGACACATTGCCACCTCTAGGTAGATCAAACTAGAAGGTACATTACTGACTTCTTTATCCACGGTTTGAAGCACTGGATAAGTTCTGGATAGGTATACACTGCAGGTAAATATGGACAACCAGCAGTCCACCCGTGGCTTTACCAGCAGATATTTACTTTAATTGAAGAACCTCTTTGTACGCCAGGTAAGTAGTTCAGCCAAAGCGTTTTGAAAACGAGTTCCTGGTTGAGCTTACTCTGCAGCAGGCAGCTAAGTTACATCTTTCCATGAACCTTATTTATAGTCACGTAGCAAAACAGACCTTGAGGAGTAATTGAAGTCTGTTAAATGTGACAATTTAATTGTATCATATAAGTAGTACACTGGCAAGAAATTATATATACCTCAAGTACAATCAGTGATGACTACAACTACAAAATAAACATGTGTATGTGTGTACACACATACATACACACAGGATGAACTAGAAATAGCAGAAAAGGTCGTGCGTACGGGTAGCCAAATCTAAATCATGAGCGACGAGTACAGGTCCTAACTGTCAATAGTAGGAGCATACAACCACCGTGCAGATTTTGTAGATTAACTTGTAAAATGACTATAAACAACATATACTATAAGTGGAACATTGGCCTTTTAAATTAAATTCAGATGTATGATATATCTGCAGAGAAAAACGTATGACTAACCAAAAAAAAATGTCATACGGAATAAACTCGGACGCACAGTTCAATGTGATACAGGCATTCTTAGTCTGAGCATCATAACAATGCCAACATGTAGGCAACCCAAGTAACTTGTACATAGAGACATTCTTACAGGGACAACTACCGACTAGCAATATATACCCCTACAGTACGTTTCATCAAACATCTGAATTGATACAGGAAGGTGAAGTTCCGTTCATGTAAGATGTTGATTTATCATCACTTCACATGATCAATAAAACAACATTCATGGTAGTGTATGGCCCACTATTGAAAACAGAAGGGTAGTTGCTGTACTCATTGTCCTTAATTTAGTACTGGCTACCTGCTCCCGCAAGCTATTCCACCATTTACGGTCCACTCTATGCACGGTGAGTCATGAATAAACCCGCAGAAATTATATTTTGCATTTTTCGCCTAATCTTAAAATTAAGGGAGTAATGAATCTTTGAATATCAAAATTCATAATCGTATTTTCCCAAAGTATCGGAAACTAAATGACTTAAAAAACTATATTTTCACCATTGCTTAATGTTGTTGGGACCTTCAAACCAACAGCCGATAGAATTTATACCTTCTACCCTTACGAAAATAAAACAGGTGGCTATCTTCTAATTGCATACAACTTTTTCATCGTCAGGATTTTCGAACATTTGAAGAAAGTGTATTGAGAAATGAGACCTGTGTAACAAAAAAGGTCACTTGTTACAACTGTCTAGGGCATAACGTTTACGCTCAAAACACACTTGAATATTCGCGCAGACATACAGAGCCTAGAACATAGGCAAACCAGCGAACATCCATGTGATGCGTGCAGCGTACAGACGATGATTGAAATTCGCAGTAAACAACAAGTACAATAATGTTAAAATTGCAGATCAGTTTATTGCTAGCATTATGCGTACGTATCGTAGCAGTTGTGAACGACAACGGTACGTCCCAGGCAGCTGAAACATGTGTAAATGCTACTGTGTTCGTCAGGCTGATAATAAACCAAACACGAATAACTTCGTGAGGTAATACTTGAAAAACAAAATTAATAGTACAGTGCCGTATCAATATTGTTTCTCCAAAGTATGCCAGCAAAACCACCACAGTGGTCTAATGGTCATGATGCTTATCTCCCTACATGGCGATACGGCTTTGATTACCGCCGGGTGTCACGCCAATTATCACATGTGGGAATCGTGCCGGTACGAAGACTTTGGCTGGTGGCTTTTATCGTTGATCTCTCATGTCCCTTATCCTCCATTCCCAGTGCAACTCAATGTTCATACCACGTCACCCCTCTTTGGGTCTCAAAATCTTAAATGTTACGAACCGCCCGAATCTCTTCATTAATTCTGTCAGTATTCGTACAAGAAATCGTTTATGCATGTTGCTGATTCTAAAGTCATAAAAACGCGTTTACGTGTGTCGTATTTTTTTTTTTGTGGCTGTTAATGTATTTAATTGTTACATTTCAATACTTGTGTACAGTACAGTGGTATGTATTGCTATCACGCATTGCTTTGGTTTTTTAATGCATCTCACCCACGATCGCAGCCCGCACAACTACTTCTGCAACTACACGGCTCGACACACAGTCTATTTCGCATGCATGCTACTTCTTTAAGGAGTTTGGTGAAAACTATTTATTTCGACAAGACTAAACTCTCTGAACTGTTATTAGAGTTGCAATTATACTCATGCTACAAATTAAGAGAATATCATGAGCTACGTCATAACATGCCTGACTTATTGCTGCGTCGTGTGGTGATCCTAAATATTTATGCAAATCAATTACTTTTAAATTCCTGTCTTTTGAGAGATGACATGCTTTAGAGAAACAACATTGATACCGACATTGTATTATTATTTTTCTTTTTCAAGTTTTACCTCACGAAGTTATTCGTGATAGGTTTATTATCAGCACGACGAACACAGTACCATTTACACGTGTTTCATCTGCCTGGGACCTACCATTTTCGTTCACAACTGCTACGATGTGTACGCAGAATGCTAGCAACAAATTGATCTACGACTTTAAGAGGCCTGACTGCTGCGGGGCCAGCCGAGCTGAAGTATAGGGAAACCCATGTAAAGGAAATTAAGTTTTTCTCGCCTGCAATGAAAGATAAAAAATTGAAATAAAAAACAAATTGTTGGCAATGGAGAGATGTATTTGCTTGCGGTTTCATATTTTTCATTGCCTTTTTTGATAATTTTTTAATGGTGATGGAACTATTTGAATTGCAATAAAAAACAGGCTGTGTATGTTGTGTAAAAATTGACACCGCAAAAATATGCCAAATATATTTCTGATCAAAAATGTCCGCGGGGGTATATGTCTACCACTTATAAGAAAGCCGTAAAACGTAATATTTTATTGAACATTTTTCGTCAGGGGCAACTAATCCATCAAGTGCGCGTGGACGGAGGGGAAGAAGCGCGAGTGGAGTTGAGTGTAGGAGGGGTGGGTGACTGACAGCTAGCTGGACAATGGACTCTGAAACAGCTCGCTCCTTGCAGGGGATTAGTGACCACCTGCTGAGAGTGTCTTCCAGTCAGGAACGAGTTTTGTGTCTCTTCCAAGCGAGAAGAAGTTATCTTGTTCAGACCACGTCTGTGTTAGGAATTGTTTTCTCTGCACAGTTTAGTAATTATACATCATATTACAAAAATATTAATATGCATGAAAAAAAAAAGCAATATGTAACATCATTCCCCATAAATATAACTGCATATTTTCCGAGTGAACTGCAGTTTATAATTTGGGATGATTTTCATCCTTTTTCCTCGGGACTAAATTCAATATACTCATCCTAAACTTTATATGGTGGTTGCCTTCCTTGATAATGAACAAGTAAATTTACCGTTTTCCACGTTTCATGTTGTTTGTTTTATAATAAAACTTGAGTAAATATTCAAAGTACGCATTATGTTACTTTTCATGTGCCGAAACCTAAGTTATATGCTACGGAAACATAAATTCAGTATTGTAGTAACCAGGCCTACTGGTTTTCAAGCACTAAACAGGCTAGTCTGCCATTGTAACAGTCTCATCGAAGATGTGGATAACAACTGTGTCAAGCAATTTAATGAGAGTGTAGCCAAGATAAATGGCGGGAAGGGAGTCAACTTCAGCTTACGTCAGTAATATCAGGTAACTTGTAGTATAGCATGGGGTTAGATTTTAATTTAAATATTTTTGATGTTATTACTCCTTTTTACTGTTTTTATAATAGATGCTGCTTAATAAACTTTACTTTGATACTTAAGACCACATATTATATTTATTCAGTTTATTTCTAAATTGATTTATTAAAACCTAAAAGGTATCAGATATCGCAAAACCTAATCATAGTAATGTCGAAAATAATTTTTACTGTCTACCCTTGTATTCTTTCCAAAACAAAAGCTTTCATTATTTTGGCAAATTATTAGTCATAATAAATGTCATTAAGTCAATAAATATCGAAAACAATATAAATTTATTCCGTGAAAAAAATTTGAGTACGTAGTGAAAACTATTTTCAACATTTCTATACTTTAAATTTAC
>PNEQ01094888.1:0-12630 GCA_003012365.1 Medauroidea extradentata
ATATATATATATATATATATATATATATATATATATATATATATATATATATATATATATATATATATATATATATATATATATATATATATATTTATTTACTATAGTGAATATTGTGCTTGTCCACAGTGTGTCAATAGTTGATGTCTTAAAATTTTCATTAAAATGATATTTATGGAAGTAATATTTCGAGTTTTAATTCCCTAAAACTTATACACTCAATTCTGAGTAAAAAATTAACTGCTGTTAGTCAATTATTAGTGACGAGTCAAGGAGTAGAAATAATCAATATGAGGGGTAGGAACGAAAGAATTAGTACTTAGGCACATAGTGGATTTAAATTAGGACTATATCAACAGTTTTTGCAGTTCTCACACTTTTAAAAGTCAATCCCCAACGATGGCATAACACTGTGCGTTTTGGCGGATTTTATGAAATGCGTTTAAATGCAGACCGACACAAGTAGGCTATTTATAAAGCGCAATAAACTTGCCGAATATTTTTGTGACTTAACGTATAGTTTCCGTTCTCAATGTCTGAAGTGAAGTATTGTGGAAGTCACGTGTCTCCATAAGCTGACGAAATGCGTTTGACCAACATTTATGTTTCAAAGGTTGCTGCGATGGAGAAAGAAAACAAGCAATTCTTATCCAACCAGCCTGATAATTAGTAGTTAGTCGAGATGATTTACTATAGGAATTTTTCTTTAAGGGGCATATAAAGGTATGTTATCGAGCGGACGACTGGGATATTCAGTCGTAAATAAAATCTGAACTATTCATCACAATTCGTTGAGATTTTTTGCCGAGTAGATATTTTATCAGAGGACGTTTATTTATATAATACTATGCGGTAGAGTATGCTTTAACTTTCGAATAAAACATTAAAAACTGGTTTCAGAAAATTAAGGACTTGAAACCCCAAAATTTACAAAAATGGAAAATTGTAATTTTTATAATTTTTAATTTATAATAACCGAATTTCAAAAATGCTCGCGTTTTCACTTACAAATAATTTTGACATCCGTAAACATCTTGCGCAGAGATTTTGTAACGTTCCGTCCTTGTCGAACGTGTTTTTTTCTTTCTTTTTGTTCGTTGGTACAATGGATGCATGTAGAACAGTATAGTAAAAAAAAAAATTATTTCTCTGTACATTACAACTCATTTGAAGCACGTGTGCCGATGATTCTGTCGGTTTTCTGCCAACACGATGTGTGTAAGCACTTTCTACCGCAAAGTTTGTCCGACCAATTTATCGTCTTTCTGCTATCTGTTTTCCTTCCTTCTTATCTCAAGGTTACGAGGAGTCGACGAGTCGTATTGTATGTGCATGGGTGTGGGTTATCATTAGAAATGGCTGCGGAAGGCAAGGTCTGCTGTATTACCGCTGTCAGTGACTTCCCCTAGAAGTTGGCATGCCTGCTGTTGCGAGTAAACTTTACTAACTGTATCCACTACTCGACTTACGTTGTATTGTCAGGAAAAATACAGGTGAGCGTCCGCGTAAATTATTTAGTTTGGTTAGAATAGAGGATAAGGTTATGTGTCACACGTACCGTTTTCAAAATAGTTTTCTTTCTGTTAAATTTTGTGGCATTTAAAATTATTCAGTGCATAAATGTAAATTTAATGGAGCAGCAGAATATTTAGCGTAGTAACGTATAATTTAGTAATGACAGTTTTACATGTGAAAGCTAGAAAACTGTTGTAGTACTACCATTAAAATAGAGCTACGTAAAGTAAACGCAGTTTCATTATGATTGAAGCAGCTACGTCATTTGGGGCTACAGGGGGGGGGGGGGGGTGGATTCAGAATTTTATGTGTATAAATATATTTTTTGTATTTTTTAATGTAAATAATGCTAATTTAAGTACATAAAACTGAAGTTTTATTATTAAAGTATCTAATTTATACATGCTTAATTAATAAAAAAGATGCAACAAGGTCACTGTCGGAAGAAAACAAAATCTTGCCCCCCCCCCCCCCTAGAAAAACCTGAAATGACGCCCCTGGATAGAAGTACTCAATTTCAGTAAATTTTACAAAATTTAATGCATTTCTCTTGTAAATAATTCTTACATTTTAATTTATTTATGGCGTTTTACTGATATTCTGTAGGGTTCAATGGGTATTTTACAGATTTTATGTCAACATTTGCTGACAATAGGCACAGGCAACATTGGTCACACGTTTCATTCTACCGAGTACTCTGCCAAATATTACCATACACGTATTCGAATTGTACATATGACGGTAGACATCAGTAAACAGATAAATATACAGTAATTCAAAAGCGACATAAAACCATGTTTGCGCGCACGTTGTTACAAAATTATATTAGTGTTAAAAAATTATATTTTAAGTCGTTTTACGCATAATTTATAGTGGTAGGGTGGCTGTAGTCAGAGGTAGGCACTTAATACTAAAACTAGTTAAGTGGTTAAGTTAAGGGTGAGGGTTACGGTTAAATGAAATATGTTTTTCTATTTACGGTGGCTTTAATCTATACAGTTTAGTACAAAATGCTATAAGGTTATACTATATACGTTTGATAGGAGGGGAGTGGCTGTTTAGATAATTACGTCAATGTTCTACTCTATGATGGGTGACTCTTTGGACACCTAGACATCATCGTAACATGATGGGAGGCTGATGGTGTATGTGCTCGGCTATCGACGGACGGCGGCACGTCGTGGGTCTCGACCCAGGACCATCCTGGTGAGGTGGTGACGGCTGGAAGGCTTGAAGGAGACAGACCCAATTCTCCCGATGCTTGGCATTATACTGTTATACTTCAGTGCAGGTGGGGAGAATCGCTGAGGCCCTTGTCTCGTGCATCCACTGACCTGCTTGCACTGCCGTCGTCGCTAGCCCGTCTTCCAGGCGAGGTTCTTAGTAATCGTAACAACGTGAGTTAAACTAATGCTTATCGTAACTAGCATTTTTGTTTACAGCGACATGATATAATACATTAAAACCTTTTTGCGCACTATTTCCATAGCCTTGGCAGTTTTCAAAACAAGAAGATTTAAATTCTTACAAGAATCGATTTCGTATGTTCTCACAGTGTTCCACTTACCGTTGAAGTAATTTAAACATTGTGCGTGTTGATATGTTGTACGCTCGTGTGCGTGTCATATAAATATGAGCAGAAAACTTTCAAAATCACAGAAATCCACAAAAATTTGAAAATTAGAAACATATCTTATATATTTAAGACTGGCGAGTATCATGAAAATGTAGTCAGATTTTAAAAATAATACGTTTGTTTTAAAATCAGGCAAACTTTTGTGTTTTCATTTAAAACAACACGTATCCATTCCATTGTAATTAAGCATTCATAAGAGAACACAACAGTTGCTATCTATTGAAAGTCGTAAAGTTGCGGAAAGTCGCCTCATCCAACAACATTACTGCCTTTAAAGACAGAAATGTCCATTATGTTCATTCAGATCAACATAGACCATGTTTTATTTAATAACGAACGACATGCAATGCTAATATATGTAAATTACCATAACTTGACAAAATAACGAACAAAATTAAAGCTACACATTTTATTTTTGTTAGTGTCCAAACATTTGAGTGTTTTCGCTTTCCTGTAAACATTTGGATAAAGTGGACACTTATGATTGTGAAAGTTTGCCCTTCATTATCTCAGCAAGCTATTGTTGGTCACTCAATGTACATTATGCTAATAATCTTGAGCAACTAGGATATTCTGGGCAAACAGTAGAAACATAAAAGCTTTACCATAGGTGTTGCCAGGTTCTGTTGAAATTGAAGACTTACTAACTTAAATTTTTTTTTCCAATTGTCTACAGTACTATGCATAAAATTCATATTTATTTTGTGCGCTGTCTATAAAAACTAAAATATTTATTGTATTAAACTAGGTACTGGTCAGTTTCCAAATTACGCAACTCTAGCAAACGTTCACTCAAAAATGTCGTATTCTCGATATTCTGCATCAAAGCTTACAGAGGTTTTTCTCACTCTAGTCTAACCTGGTCAGTACGAGCTAGCTCTTCAACTCTTCCGATTCTTTGAATTCTTTGAAGCTTTGTCGGCGCGTAGTTTCTTGCCTAGACGCTCGCTGATCCGCATTATAACCAAACACCGGATCCAACGCCCAGTAACTGTGGGCTCCGGGCCCCTCCGTCATATGCATAGCGAACGCGGCCCCATACTGAATATTCTTCGCAGCGTCAGTAAAACCGTTAATGAGGGCCACATCTAGTAAGTTCTAGAAGGCAGGCGTTGTAACCATCCCGCACAAAACCAGCTATACTTCATTTCATATAAGCTTTCTACATTTTGACAGTTGTGTTGGCATTTATTTTTACTGCTGTTTCCATGAAATAAGCAGAGCTTTCCTCTGCCACAAGTAATTTTTGCACACAAACACACAGACACACACGGCCAGAGAGAAAGAGAGAGAGAGAGAGAGAGAAACACAGAGCTGGTTCTCAAACTGTACAGTCCAGCAAAATTACAAGCATATTCCTGTAGAAATTTGTGCTCATGATAGTCTTCAGGACTGCCATAAATTGGAATCATTTTGTGAGACAGGCTATAATGGTACTGAATAATGTGAATTTCAAGTGCCATGCAAGCCGTCGCGCCGGCCCAAAATGAAATATAGGCCAGGGGTGGGGAAATCGAAAAATTGGGGGAAGGGGGCTGTTAAAGCGATACACTCAAAAATGTATGCTTACAAAAAATAGTGAAAAAAAAAAAAACTTTTGTGGGTGGTTGTGCTTGCGCCCACAAATGTTTCTGCAAAAATAAACCAATTTGCAGAATAGAGGGGCAGAAAGGGGTACCAAAAAATTTAACGGGCATTACAACGAATCTTGGGATAGCTAGTTTGTAATAAAATATTGGCTCGGGTTTATTGTAATCCATTCTAGATTACATGAACAGCAAGCGCTTAGGCTGCATTCTCACCAATGTAGCAGTACAGCAGAAACACACGTAGTAGTCTTCGTTATTTGAAACCTGTGATACTGTCCTACAGTCATTTGTTTGATGTTTACTGTCGTCTTTGTCAGTTTCTATTGTATTTTCACGTATAGTGTGTTTTCGTCTGGTTTTGTAGCAAACTGACCGAATTTCCGACTCGGAATTTCTGGACATTCCTTGCTGACTGCTGTGTTCGTCTGTTGTCTGTAATTACAAAATTATCTATATTTTATCAACTGTTGCCTGTCGAATCTCATTATAAACTCGTATGACTGATCAAAGATCTCAACGACAATTGAAATAGTTCGTACACATAAAACGATCCCCCAAAAAGTAAAAATAATAATCTGAAATATTCGTTGACTCTTAATATGGAGACCGCCAAGAAAAGAAAATAGGAAATTTATTCTAACGATTTTGAAACACAAACAAGTAACTGCAACAAATATCACATACATTGTGTATACATATGTAATCATTCCAAAAGATCAGCTCAAATTTAAAATTACCATACGTTTAAATTAATTGTTAGGTTTGATATGTCATGTTGTGGATTTGGTCTTGTCATTTTTGCTGTATTCTGTTTCAACGCCCCTAATTTTTTTAACTACCTATATTGTTCACTTAGCGGTCCCCAGGAGCCGAATTAACGACTAGTTTTGGGCATAGGACGTAGCTTTCGCAGGGGCGCTTTTTTTAACAAGGAGAAAATGAAGAATTTTTCATCACTGGTTTTAAAAAGTGTCAATATGTCGATTAGTAAGAAATTTAAATGACTGCAATTTTCACGTCTGAAATGTGGTGATGAATGTGGGAAAAGAACGCGAACTGGTAAGGAAGGATGGAACAGAAAGGCTGCGTGGCTTCTGAAACTCCAGAGCCTAGGGAGCCTAAATGCATAAATACCGCCCTGGCGGTCTCCCGACGCATTTAACGGTCAACATTTATTTGAAAATATACAATTTTACTTTAAGAAATCTTTTGTGTGTCGATTTTTTTAAATTTAAGTGTTATTTGTAGGTTTAATATACTTTCAAAATTACTAAAAATATTTAACTAAACAAACTTAATTTTACTTTTATGCTATTTGAAAAGTGTTGACGTATTTGTCGTGCAGACAGACTCACAGGCAGACATAGCCGTCAAACTTATAACACCTCTCCTGTTTGATCGGGGGTTAGATATGAACTGCGGCGTTAAGGAGTATCATCACCTGCCATTTTTTAATAATGAAACTTCTGCATATAATTTAGCCTTCAGATTTTGTATGATGTTTTATGCTTCGACAAGGCAGAAGGAAGCGTTTCTTATTGTATACAGTTGACATTACTTAACTAATGTGGTCGGTCCCCGGATTTTCGCATGTGGGAATCGTGCCTGACGATGCCGCTGTTCGGCGGGTTTTCTCGGGAATCTCCCGTTTCCCCCGCCCATTCGTTCCGGTGCTGCTCTATACTCACCTCATATCACCCCTCACCAGCGCTGAAGACCTCGATGTTAAGCGCTGACCAATACCTCTCACTCACTCGACTACTATTGCATACACTATACATGTGACTATGCGTAGATTAAAATAACTTTCTTCCTCCGGAAGGTTACTAGTCAAAAACTAATTAATGTAGTGAAGGTCGGACAATTTTGTAACGCTTAAGAAGGTAATATCTGTGCCAAGTTTGGTCATAAGTTTTGGTGAATTTCATTGCATGGAACTTACAGAGAATATTGAATAATTCGAAGTTGGTAGGTACTGATCCCCTTAACTCACAACAATATGTATGTTTGTTTTACAACCTCAATGCCATGCAGCCTCTTTTAAGCCGGGTAAACTCTGCACGAGGATTTTGAAGTATGTATTCGAAAAATAGGTTGCGAATATTTTTAACGCGTCACTTCAAATCGTATCTGCGTATCTTTTTAACGTGTCACTGCCTCACGTCACATTCTGCTTGATGATGACTCTCAGAATACTGGTAGATAATCGAGTGACAACACACTTTACAATCGTTAGGTCTACAGTTTGATATGAGAACAAGTTTACTGGAGATAGAGATCATAGTTCTACATAAAAAAAAAATAATTTTGTTAATGTCTAGAAGAAAAAACATTTTACATTTGCAGCATAGATTTCATTACACATTTGATTCACTTTGCTTTAACGATGAAAATAAACTCTTGTGACTGCTTGTCACTACATGCTTGAGAATTTGAATTTCCTCTGTTTGGGTTATTACTGTTGATGAAGGGCTATGAGAAACTATACCACATTCATCATACCTTACGTACTGCATTCTCAGTTACATTTTCTCTGAGAACATGCAGTTTAAACAGGGAAACATTGCAGGTCGCAAGGATAGAAATGGACAAACATAACTCTAAAGAAAATTAACAAAATGTAACGCTTTATTTACATATTCTCTAATGAATGCATAATTTCTCTCAGTATTGACACAACGAAATGATATTTCCGCTGAAAATGTGTTTACAGTACTGTATAAACTTTCAAAAATTTTTTGTCAGTTTTATTCTTAGAGTGAATTAAGATTTTGCGTTAAACTTGCTCGTTTCATAATACTTCTTCTTCTATCGGTTTCGGAATTAAGAGAAGTTTTCGCCTAACGTATAAACAGTATTGTAGTCCTGTTACGCGCGCGAAAATGCCAAAATTATTCCACATATATTGATTCATTATTTTAAAAACACATTAAACTATGTTTATATGTTGTTAAAAAATTTTGTTTGCTTTTCAGAATAGTTTCAAAAATAAATAAAAACTTTTGTATTTAAAACATTACTAACCTAGTTAAAAAAAATTATTATTTTATAAAAATATAAACCTTCACCGAGTTTAAATAGGGTATCTATATATGATAATATTAATTGTTCCTCTTGAAATAATTATGAAAAAAACATTTTTCAAACAAATAATTAACGTTATTTGACGTCTGTAGAAAACATTGCAATAAAAAGGAATTTAAAAAAAATGCTCCTAGTTTCGTTTTTTTTTTTTTTTTTTTTTTTAATATACAGAAAGTAACATTTCAAACATTAAGTATTATATTAAGAATAACTACAAATTCTGATTTTTAATTTTAAACGAGATACACTGAGCTCCTGGGGCAGCAATTTTTCCTGATTTGTCATGTTCATACTAATTGCGTTATGTATTATATTTGTAAACCTAACATGAAACTCTTAACTATACTGTTACCTATAAAATGCACCCGCTAGTTACTGGAATCTTTACTATCAGCCTGTTATGAATAAACTTGGCTGTAAACGTAATTTAAACGCTATATATTGATTGTAAAACTAGTGTGGGACACAAATCTTATGTACATTTCAGAAGTAACCATTTTGTTATTTTGTTGTTAGTGCGTTTAATTTTTTGTTTATGATGTTCTTGTTTGCCGTGAAGACCACTAAGTTTTATGAATGTTCAATGTATTTATGTACCTATTTTATTTCAGCGTATGTTTTTGGCATTGTTTACTGCATACTTCTACCTGGTGCTTAGAGACTGGCCTCCTACGAAATCATAAAACTAACAGCTGAATCAATATCCTGTCAAACTCAATCAGTCAAGTTTTTACTTGACCCTGTCATCAACGGTTAACTTAGTTACTTACATTTAATTTACAGTAATATTCTCAGGTTAGTTCAACTAGAGCAATTGTGCTCAATGAGAACAATATCTCATCACTATATATTCTGTAGATTATTGTATCATGTGAAGTTCTAGTACATTGTTTAATAACAAAACACTATAATCTAACCGTTACAAAAATTTAAATCTTACCAGTGATAATACATATAAAATGTTACACTTATGCGATAGTTAAAAAAATGAATATAGTATATAGTGAAGAACTTTTTTTTTTAATAAACCTTTGGAAAAATGTAAATACTGACCTAAGTTACAATAGCTAGTAATTAACTTATAATTTTAACTTAATTTTAAGTTTGCTTTTGCAGATACATGTTGGTAAGGTGGGCTTTACATCTCACCGATATCGAGGTCATTAGAGACTGACACACGACTTTAAAGTGATACGCTGAAAGGAACTGAGGTAAGAACTGGCCATGAACTTCACTAAGGAACCATGGCAGCACTCGCCTAGGATCTCGGCAAACCATGTAAAACCGAAATCAGGATGGCCGAAACCAGGGATCGGCCCCGGGTCCTCCCGAATGCGAGTCCAACGTGCGCCACCTCGCTCGGTTATCCGGATTTAGATTTTTACTATAAACGCACTGCGTCTACCAAAGGTTGTACAAATTGTGTCGAGAAGCAGGAAAACAAAGTCACTTGCGACGAAGTGAATAGTAGGATCTACATACAGGAAGTGTCCTGGCCTTGATTGGTTGTATCAGAGTAAATAAAGAGCCGTCCCGCAATGTTAACTTTCAGTTCTCTAATATGTCAGATTTCCAAGGAAGGTCCAGTACCATCAACTTACTAACATCAGAGTTACATTTTATTTCTTTCAAATGTGGTCACAATTGATTACGATAAGGCGATAACTACAAATACCTTGCAGTTCCTCACAAAACATTGTATTTCGTAAGAGCCACTTCTAAAATCAATGTTTCTTATATATTTAAATTTTAACGTATAACATTGCGGAACACATTTCAAATTTCCAATTTTCAAACACAGGCGAGGTAACCGGAAAAGAGCCTGATTAACAACGTAACAAACACAATTTCATATAATCGATTTTCCAAATGAAAACTTCGCAGCTGTACTATTTAACATTATTTGTAATATTATGAAATTACATTTTATTTTTTTATTTTTTGAACTGAATATAAAACTGTACTTTCACTAGATAGCCGAAACGATGTAATACTCTTGTGTTATGTTGGTGAGAATCCGGCTCCGTTATAATTTAAGCGTTTTTGTTTATCCCTATACCATAGCGGCGTGTCATCATGACTGAAAGCGGGCAGGCGCGCGCCAAGGACGAGCCGCTTATATAACAATCGACAGCAGCTTGCCTCGTCGCAGTGAGCAGGCCGGTAGCACAGGAAGAAGAGGTCGCGGGCGAGGTGTTGCTGCCTGTGACGTAGGCAACAAGTTGTCATATGCGTGGTTGTGCATAGTTGTACCGGCGTGACAAGCTGACCAGGTAGGTGACCAGAGGCTGTTGTAATAAAGGGAATGGAAAAGTCGGACATCGAACGAATGACTGAAATGATCAATCGCCGGTAAAATCTAACTACTCATAATTCGATGGAACGTTTTGCCAAGTAGATATTTTATTAGTGGACGTGTGGTTATACAGCACTGCTTTCTTTTCAAGTTAAATTTTTAAAATGCCTTTCAGGAATATAAGTGCCTGAAACCATAAAATCTATAAACTTGAAATGCTTTCAATATAATGATAATATAGACTACAGGATTACAAAATAGTCAAATTGTAAAATAAAGACGTCTTAATTTTAAAATAATTTTATATCCGAAAACTTGTCATGCAGATATAGGCCTATGCATACATTATTTTTTTTTTAAATGTAAACATGTTTTTTTTTTAATTTCTGTTATTATAGAGCTTTGCATATTATTATATTAATTACAGTAATAAAAAAATTTCAGTTTTATAGGTTTTGTCTATTCAGACCCTGATTTTTCTAAAAACAGTTTTTAATTTTATATTTTAAAACAAAGAATACTACAGATTAGTGCTGAGTTAAAAAGACGTCAAGTAATAAAATTTATACGTGGCAAAAAATGTTTCATCAAAAATATTATGAGAACTTCAGATTTTATCGAAGGTTAAGCATTTCAGTCATTCGCTCGACATGTTACCTTTCCATACCGCTTAAGTTGCTGCTGGCGGCCCGCCTCGTGGCACATGTGTTTGCGTGAGTGAGGTATGGCGCTAAGGGCGACGTAGTATGGGCCATACAACGTGCGTCGCCTATACGCTTAAGGCGTGCAGTCTTCTCGAAAAAACAAATTTCCTATGGGACTTTAAGTAGTGACCCTATTGTTTTATTTACGAAATCACTTTACTAAAGTCCAATGCACTACCCTTAAGTGGTTTCACATGTATTCGGCTAGTATATTTTCCGCTATAGCAGCCTGAAAACCCAGTTTTAACCCATTTTGACGTGCCCTAAAAGGGGATTTCTAATACGTGTGTTGTCTTGAAAGTACTTAAGGGCAGTCGTCTGAAGTGTGTGTTCTTTTCGTAGAGAAACGGCGTGAACGCACGTGTATTAGTTTCGGTGTAAAACGTTTTCTTTAAACACGCTGCAGTGCGATTTTATGGCAACGAGGCGGGCCCCTTAAGGTAGGTTTCAGTGACTGATCTAATTTGCGAAGGGGGCGATGTGAGGGGAAGAGCTATGCTGACGACCCTCCTTCCTCCGCCAATCCACCTAGCACCAAAAAAAAATATTTACTTAGAACACAAGGGGCCTTTATTCCACTAAAACAAGAATTAAATTTGCGTAACTTTCCATTCAGCAACGTGCGAAGTACAATCAAGTAGAAAAGTGAGCTCCTGGGCTATAAAGTACATACAAACAATCTTAACGCTACGCAATAAGTTATTTCTTTCATTTTTCATTAATTTTTCTCCCCCCTCCATTAAATCAATCAGTGTATCTGTGCCTGGTAGTTTAGCTCAGTCGCATAACCAGATTTGTTCTATCACTTGGTTACGTCTAAACGACTGCCCGCTTGAAAGCTCTGTTTGGACAACTGTTTGAACGCTTCGAGCTTAAATCTTGTCTTCATGCTGTACCCACCGTACGGTACTTTGATACTTTCTGGAAGCCTGCTTCTAACTTGAATCTGTTTTCACACCAACTACTAATCCTTCCGCCAAACATCAACAATAACATTGCCAGGCTGACGGATGCATTGCAAGCCGACATATATTGTTCATCCGCCGCCATTAACTAAGTCACCTCTAAAATATTGTAATATATGCTAAATGAAAATATACATTTTATTTCATTTCCTGAAAACGAACATATTATATACAAATTCCATTAAACTATTTTCAGTATTTGAGCCGCTGTTCATAACATATGGAAGAACTATTTCTACGACATCAATGCCAAACCAACCATCCTGCAACTATCATATAACATACGTGTTTAAATAACTTCCAAAATAATTATTACGGACAATTTTCATATTCGCCGAAGCGTAACAATAAAAAAATATTTTTTTATTTATCTCACCGTATTGCTGTTTTATTTTCTTACATATAGGTGTATGGTAATAACGGAAGTATTCCCAGTAAATTTTTTCAACAGTTCGTTTCTAAAAGTATCAACTCACCGTACGGCGGGTATAACTGCCGCCTAATGTTGTCAGTACAGTACAATACATTCTAGCCGGCGCGGTGCCCGGGGTATTGCTTGCGTTCAAGGTCATCCGTTGTTTTGGGGTCTGTCGGCCGCGGCGTGTTGTGGCGGCACTACCGATGCTCATGGGTAGAGCCACTTATTTTGACGTGACAACGTCTTATAATTCGATAGAGCCGGCTGCACGCACGAAAAAACATGACTCATGCGGCGTTACCTCGCTCTGAGGCGTTCCATGTAAGGCTTGAAGTGCAAGCGAGAGCGCGGAACGAGCGACAAAGAAGTACAATCGGCCTTTGCGTTCGGCAGCGTTCGACATCCGTCTCTCTCCTACTTGAG
>PNEQ01094890.1:0-12630 GCA_003012365.1 Medauroidea extradentata
CTGGTGTGGTTATACAACCCTCAGAGAAAGAAGGGGTATTGTCCCAAGCTGCAGAAGAATTGGGAAGGCCCTTATGAAATAGTGAAGAAGATCAATGATGTGGTGTTTCGGATTGTTCGTCGAGGCTCTCGGGCGAGAGGACCTAAAGTTGTACACATCGACAGATTGGCCCTCTACGATGGACCTGAGGCTGCTGTGTTTGTTCGGGACGAACAGACTTAAGGAGGGGGCAGTGTTGCATGCCATGTTCCTGGAGGCCAGTGGTCGGCGGCTGTTTCGTAACACCTTGGGTGCTGGCCGATGACTCAAAGCCCGGGTGGCTCATAGTGGGAAACTCGCCGAAACTACGTCATAGATACCTGTCCCAACTGCGTCTTAACCCTTCGAGGGCGGCCGACGTGACCACAAGCACATCTGAAACATGATGAAATATCTATTTTTAGACCCCTGTAATGCGGGGAACACCCGACTGTCTGGGCTAGTATAAAACCACAGAATCGGCACATTTGGAGGGAGTTCGCTATTGGAAGTGCTAGAGGAAGGTGCTACGCCTGCGGAGAGAGACTGGTGAAGACATCTTGGTGACGTCAAAGTCTTCTGTGAGGCGGCGGGCGGCTACCTTCGGAGCAGTGTTTGGCGATACAAGAGGACTGCTGCGGCGGGCTGACAGGCGAAGATGAGGTGCGCGACGGGAGTTGAACAGAAGTCCTCAAGAGTGAAGACAGCGGTGCACTCGGGGTGCTGCGCAGCACATGGTGAGCCATCACCAATTCGGACTGATAAGGTTGTACATTGTCATTAATAGAAATACTGTTGATTGGATATATGACTGAATTTTATTATGAGTTATAGTGTTTAATTAATTGATGGTAGACTTTTCTTGTGCTTTAATTGTCAAAGTTAATTAACGTGTCTGTGACACAGGAGTAATTGTGTGCATAATTAATTGTGTTGTGAGAGTTCTAGTTGATTACTGTTTTGTGTATTTCGTAGCTTTGTGAGCTATTAAATCCAGTAATTAATTTAACTCTTTTATTTGTAATTCTATGACCTCTATCCCAAAGAACTCATGGGAATTGCCCACATGTAAAGTTTGTGCTCTTCAAACTTGTAACAGTACATTGGCTGCTGCTCCAGTGAGTGGACAGTTGTACATGTGACAAGGTAACACGGAGACTCACTGAGTATTTTCATGCAGGTTTGATATTGGTTCACAGTCCTCAAGTAAACAGTTGCGAAAGAAATCTAACTCATTCACAAATGAATTCGAAAACTTTCCGGGTCTCTAGTTATGTGTTCAGAAGATTCGCATGAGCCACAATCATTGACGTGGCTCATACTGTAAGGACCCATATATGATGATGTGTAGGGACCCTTGTTTTTGGTGAAAAGATTTCGGCATCAGTTTGCTTCAGTGCCTCGTGTGCACATCTGCAGCTCTGCTTCCTGGTCGGTGATTGGCTGCATTTAACTTTCACATGTCTTAACGTTTTACTGCAAATCACAGACGTGTGTTTTTCGCAGTAACTTTATTCTGAATGGTAGGGTAAAATGCGGACATTCTTGACACATAGACACTGTGTCAATAACAAAGAAGTAGAACTACAGAGGTGGAACTAAGGCGTTGAAACAAGTTGTTGCAGAAATCAGGGGTCCTTACTGATATGGCGTCATAACCTGTGTGACATTTAGAGGTGCGTGAATTTCGCTAATTCATCTGATAGCAGCATATATTCCTCAGACCTATACATGGACTGACAAAATTCGAGTATACCTTGGTTTCTAAGCGTATAAGTGAGTAGCACTTGATGTTCTCACGAATTATTTCCTTATTTGTTACCGAGCAAGGTGTCAAAATGGTAACACGTTTGACTCGCATTCCGGAGGACCCGGGTTTGATTCCCGGCTCTGGTTATCCAGATTTCTGTTTTGCATGGTTTCCCCAAATCTCTCCAGGTGGATTCTGGGACGGTTCCTTGTAAAAGGCCATGGCTGAACTCCTCTCCCAGCTCATGTCCTTGTGCGAAGTTGTGTGTAGCCGTCTCTATAATGTCCTCGCTGTTGACGAGATATAGAGCCTTATTCATTACTTGCCTGCTGTCGTCAGTGTCACGTCAAAACAGTCTTCGTCCAATCAGAAAAGCGACTGTGAAGTATACGTTCTTGGCGATCAACCTGGTCTGGTATATATCCACGAAATTCACATACTTTGAGTGATATTCTCCGAAACATATATTTATCTATGTGGAGTGTTCTACAGACTAGGAGGGGAGGTAAGGTGAGGCAACTGTGCTTTACGTCTTCTCGACAGCGAGTTCGTTAGTAGAGTCAGTGCTTTTTGGTGAAAAGAATTTAGCAACAACTTGTTTCAGTGCCTTACGAGCACACTTGCAACTGTGGTTCGTGGTTATTGGCAGAATATAATAGGGCAGAGGCTTGGCTCGTTTGACTGTACCAACCAGAACAATGTTACCACGACATCACACGTCCGTGATTTGCGGGTAGGACCCTGAGAACAGAAAGTTAAAAACTTCCAATCACTGACCATAAAGCAGGGAAACAGATGTTCACATAAGGCATTGAAACAAATTGTTGCAGAGTTCTTTTTGCCAAAAATCACGGGCTCTAATCATTAGTAGGGACCCTTATTTTTTTGCGAAAATAATTTTGCCTCACTTTGTTTCGGTGCCTTACTTGCACTTCTGCATTTCTGCTTCGTGGTCAGTGATTGGATATTTTAACTGTCACGAGCCTTGAGATTCTACAGGCAAATCGCAAACGTGTGTTGTTGGAGGAACGTTATTGTAATTGGTTCAGTCAAATAAGATACGGCTCTTCATATAGACACGCTGCCAATAACCATGAAGCAGAACTGCTGATGTGCGCTGAAACAAACTGGGGCAAAATTCTTTTCGCGAAAAATAAGGGTCCCTGGTCATTAGAGACGGTGACACACAACTTGATGCAATGACAGGAGCTGGGAGAGGAGTTGGCCATGGCCTTTGTTAAGGAATCATCCGAGTATTCGCCTATAGTGATTTCGAGAAACCAAGGATAACCGAAATTATGATGGTCGGAGCCAGGGATTGATCCCGGGTGTCCTCCCGAATGCGAGTCCAACGTATTACCGTTGCACAACTTCATCGGTTCCTTCAGCGTAGAAACGTAAGAAGTAGGGATGGTGTTGACACCTGATATTTGCGGACTGAACGTGTTTATCTCTCGCGTCTCGGTGTTCTACCCTCAAATCACAGATGTGTGGTGTCGCCGTAACCTTATTATGACTGGCTCAATCAAATAAGCGGCGTATGTGCACAGAGACACGTTGACAATATCTGGGAACCTGAAAAATTCGCGTTTTCTTTTCGGCACAAGCCAGATTTCAAACAACTCTTCATTCGTATCACTTTCACAACTGGTCCTTGACTTGCGTAACAGATTCCGGAGAGCTCTGAGTGAATGATAAAGCAGCATATGAATGCAGGTCCAGTCGTGCTGTATCGCCGTGCCAACGAGCAACCAATGAACAACTGTTGTCTGCTTGAGTGATTTTGTCGCGAAAAGATTTTTACATCACTTTGTTTCAATGTCTTACGTGCACATCGACATCTATGCTTAATGGTTAATGGCAGCGTGTCTTTGCTCAGGCACGTGTCCAGTAGAATCCCAAGACAAGAGAGAGAGAGAGAGAGAGAGAGAGGGAGAGAGAGAGAGAGAGAGAGGGAGAGTTAAAACATTCAATCAATCACTGACCATAAAGCTGAGGTGCAGGTGTGCACATGAGGCTCTGAAACAAATTGGAGTAAAAATATTTTCGCCTTAATATCGTGGCTCTAGTTCTCAGATATTCTTGGAAGCTAGCCTACGGGTCAGTGAACCCGCGAATTTTTTCAGTCTCTATTTATTACTACAAATGATGGTATATCGCGAAAGTGTTTTGGGCCAACATACTCTTGGAAATGTTGTACTTTCTTGTAACATATATGAGTAGGTGATGTACCTACGTCTGACACAACGTAGCTGTTTGCAGACCAATACCAGGCATCAAATATTACAAAGCGGGATTCTTATTGGCTCAGTCAAATAGGACAACAGTGCCACATATAAGAGAATGTCAGTAATAATCTAATAAACTACGTGTGTTGCAATCTAGCAAACAGACAAGTTTTCCCGCGATAAACCATCATCTTTATAGATAGATTATAATATACACTTTGAGCACGTGCCATGAACGTGCCTGCTAGTCAGACCCAATAAAGTTGTGTTCTGGTGTATTGTTGGAGAATTACTCCCTTTTTGTTGGTATTGCAATGGTAGATAAGTGGACCGGCCCCTACCAAGCACTGTAAAAATATTCCTAAAATGTTTAGGAACTAATTAAACTAAACGCAGTGTGGGACAGTTACCATACTTCCGCCTCGTTAATATGCAAACTTTTACAGTTGTTACAATACAAGTGTGGTAACTTTAGTATACATTTGACTGTTTTGTAAAAAAAAAAGTTAGGAGTGTTACCATGGATGTGTGGGAAAAAATTCTACCATGCCTACTTTCTTAGCGTTTTATACGCACGTGTGGCAACTTTTTAGAGTGTAATGCTCCACAGGTAGTTGTGTATAGTCATTGCTTAGCAACGCATGCCTTGGAATACTTCAGTCTTCGCCTCTACAGATGGTAGCGGCTGTGATAGCGTGCGAGGTGTGGGAAGGTCAGAGTCTTGATGCCTGACGACATTCCCGTCCGATGCCACGACGTCCTGTCGACCTGGAGAGCGCATGAAGGACGAATCCTTACCTGACGAACGTGGCGATTAGTTGCAAACCCTCCACACAGTAGGTTATTACTGAGATCCCACCTCGCGAACTGTTAGTTCATGATAGTCAGCTAGGTGAGGGCACAGACTAAATAGTAATACAGAAGTGAAATGACGTGGCGTCTCATTTGATACGGGCGAACTTCACCGCTTATTGGCTGTCCGGGGTTGTTGGTATCAGCCTCGTGTCTATTTGCTTCTGCATGTTACGGCAAGTTTCCTATTGGCCTGGCTAATGGGTAAACGGGAAAGGATACGTCACTAACAAAAAAATTATTTAGGAGGGAATTGTCCCCCACTAAGTAAATAATGAAAAATGATCTAATAAAACACTTATTTTCCTACCAACGGTATATTCAAAGCTTATGCCTGTATATTATGGCAATTACTTAAATAGTCCCAATTTTGCACCTTGCAATTGAATTTCCCGGGGAGGTCCCCCGCATCCCCACCTCTTATCGGAATCAACGATTTGAATATCAGTCATTGAACGTACTTCCCTTTCCTCCCGAAGATTAACTGCCGCGCACCACAGTGGTTGTCAGCTTAGCAGGGCAGCCGCCTTACGCTGATTGGCGATAGTTGTTTCCGTCTTTAGCTGGCCAGCGAAGCCGTTTAGTTGATTTGTGTGGCAGAGTTTGCCATTCTGCCGGCTATTTCACTTCTGTATTCGTAACTGTTCTGTGGTGAGGTTGCCGCCTGCCCAGACCACTGAGCAGTGTACAGAGCTACAGTAAATAGAATTTTATTTGAAAATTGTTCAACGCTCATGAGTGACGTGTGGTTAGGAATAGCTAGGAACCGATAGTTTTCAAGTATGAACCATATCGTTGGTGTTACTCAATGACTCTTTAAAAAGTAGCATTTCCTTTGTATCAAACAAAAAAACTTACTTAAAAAAACTACACTTAACTTTAACATTAAGATCAGTACAAAAATATTTTAATGTCAACACATTATTTTGTTACAAATAATTGCTGTTTACTTCAAACGAAAGTGTTCTTCGTAACAGAGGACTGCAGTGATTCGTATTTAAGTTTAACGTTTTGTTTACCGCAATAAAATTGTGTGTTGAGACAAGAAAGTGTGTTTTTTTAGAATGTGTAAGAGTTTCGCTTCTGCGTTGTGGGTTGTTCTATGCGTCGCTGACGGACGAGTAGCGAGAGGCGGTATGGTAGGGTGCGCTGCCTATGTGCCTTGCTCAACGGGAAGCTGGGCAGGTTCTTGAGATCCGCGGAGGTAGGCAGGAGAGATTGTTGGCCAACACCCAACCACGGTAAACTTGACGACTTCATACTTGACATACATTCATGTGCGCTGAAGTACTCGCACACTCTTCTCCACGACGATACAGACACGCCCACGTAGATGTTTTAGGGGGCCGCCTTCCTGCGCGTGAGAGGCTCAGGAATTACAGAGCTATAAGGGCGACATTGCCGCATTGCCATGAACCAAGCGCTGAACTAGCTTGCAAGATACCCGCTGATATGTTTTTACCATGTGACTGTTAGCTGTGTCCATGTAATTGTATTGGTGGAAAGTATGTAGCAAAGTTCAGTGCAGTTTCTCAATTTCGCATACATCCCGTGTTCGATCTTGTATGCAATGCATCCCAGTACACAGCATACATTGTCGTATCTCCCTCCTGTTTCCCTTTATATGCTTCGACACACACATCACTGTACAGCAGTCACAAGCTATATAGACGACCGTTCGCTTTCTCTGCTCTCTGGCCACTATCACACGGCCCGCCCGAACACCCTGTTGGTACATTTTGAAGTATGGCAGTCTGAAAGGCGGTTTTGTTTTTCTTTATAGAAATACTTCGAAATAGTGTTTTAATGAGCACGGCGTCTTAACAATGACATTGTCCTTGTCCGAAGTTTGCTTTCGTTTTGTACAGGGCCCACGGTGGCCGAATGGTCAGATCATCCGGGTTCGATTCCCGGCGGGGTCAGTCCCTGGATAACTCATGTGGGAATCGTGCCGGACGATGCTGTTGGTCGGCGGGTTTTCTCAGGGTTCTCCCGTTTCCCCCGCCCTTTCATTCCGGCGCCGTTCCATACTCACCTCATGTCACCCCCCACCAGCGCTAAAGTTAGGAGGCCGCTGACCAACTTATTTTATGTATTATCGCTAGAGGTACGTAAATTTCGCAGATACACTCCAGGTTGAACGCCGATTATGTATACTTCATTGTCATGTCTGTGACTTGTTGGCGGCTGTTATGGAACGTGTTTGACTACTGCAAGCCAGTAGTAAATAAGGAAATAATGCGAAGTGCTATCGCTTGCTACCTGCTTGTACGGTTATAAGCCAATAGATAATGGATTGTGGCCAGTGCGTGTATAGGACTGACAAGTCTAGGCTGCTGCCAGATGAATCCGCGAAATTTACGTACCTCTATCGCCTCTTCGCGCAAGCTACTCAGATAATGGGCAGTGCTTTACTGTTATCCATTTTCCTATGAGACTTTAAGCGGTGACTACATTATTTTATTTGTGGCCAGCATAGTTCAAAGTCCAGCGCTTGTTTCTGTAGTTGTGTTTTTGAATCCGGTTGTTATTTTTCCAGATACGACAGTCTATAAACCCCATTATTAGCCATTTTGAGGGAACGTTTCTAATAAATGTGCCAAATTTTTTTAATTTATTGTGACATATTTTGAAGCGTATGTTCATTTTGTAGATATGAAAATACAATGCGCGTTAAATAATGTCGTTTAAAAAGAATAGCCGTAACTTGCTGAAACGGTTTTGAAGCGCAGGTAGGGATGCGTCGTTATGCGTGGGCTATTTCTGGAAAAAAATGTTTGCTCATAAAGTTGGCAACTATCACTATCTAGATGTGCTGTTTCTCGTAGTGTTTTTGTATTGACTTTCAATAAATAACGTGCAGGTTTTAGTTGGTGAGATGTCCGCTGCGCAGTCAAGACTGTGCTGACAGAAATCGAAAGTACTGTCATACATGGCAGTCACGTGGCTGGACTGTAATGCTCGTCAGGCTCCAGATGATGTCTTGTTTGGAAGCCATTGTCTGCGTCTGTTTCCTCTCTCTACTCACGACTTGTTGCCTTGCCTGCCTGCCATACTAATTAACACTCCTACCTCTCTGTGTCTGTGTCACCTCTGGCAGTTTCCTTCTCATCACGGCCTGGTCGACAGAGAAGAAAAACTCTTGGAATGTCTGTCGACACGAAGGGAAAAAAGTTCATTTCGTTTGAATCAATTCGCGTCACAATGCCAGTTATTTTTTTGCGAAAATAATTTTGCACCATTTTGTTTTAATGACGTTCTGAAAAGCCTAATTTTGGGGTTACTTTGCACTACATATTTTTGCTGTAGTGAAGGTTTGCAGAATCGCAAATTCTTGAAGACTTCGCTATTCATAACTTTAATAATAAACAACACTTTAGTGAGACTATTATCCTGGAATTCCACCTCACTTTACGGTAAATGCATATCTGCAGCTGTGCTTCATGGTCAGTGACTGGCTGGATGACGTTAACTCTCAGTGTCTTAGGCTTCTACCAGCTAATCACAGACGTATTGTGTCGCAGTAACGTTATTCTCAAATGAGCGACACCCCTGCTCAAATACACACTGTCAATAACCATACAGATGTGCACATAAAGCATTGAAACTTGTTGGTGTAAAATTCTTTCCACTAAAAATCTGTGGCTCTAAAAATTGCCTTAGTTTTGAGGGCACCTATTTTTGTGCTGTACATTTTTCATGTAATGTAATTTTACATTGTTTGTTCTAAAATAAAACTTGGATATCTATTCCATCGTATTTACAGTACATTTTGCCTTGTATTCTGAATAACATTATAAAATGTTAATAGTAAGTGCCAAAATAAATGTAAAAATTTACTAAACTTATATAATAATAACACAAAATAACTTAGTAATATTTTTAATGTTGGAATTCGCAAAAAAAAATCAGAATTATTTTGAAAACAGCAAACATAAATAATTCGGGGTGTTGACTTATACATTTCTTGAAGCATTCAGTAATTCTTAATAAATTTATCAGCTCCACTGTGGCAATCGTAAAATATTTCTGTGTGAAATAAATATCTTGTAAATAAATAATAGTGAAAGTAAATAACTGGCTGAGTTTCACAGCAACCAGTTATAAACGAAAGATGTTGGACTTTCCCCGAACCAAGTGATGCTAGTTGTGTACAGTGTTGGTCACAAGTTTCTACCAGAAGCACCACGTTCACGATCACGGATGTGGGGATTGAACTGGTTAACACTTTAAGGACTGTACACATGTTATGTATATCAAGATAGAATAGAAGGTAGTCTCATATAAATACACTACAGACATATCAGCACTATTTGTCTCGATGTCACCTAGTCTAAGTCGTTCATACGTCTGACAAAGGTACATCACTGTACTGTGGGCCGTTCATTATACTTTTGCTTAGGCAAAGAAATGCCTTTTCGACAGTGTTTCAATCAAACAACTTGAACTTCGGCCATGCACTCTTGTTACTACTTTATTATGGAAATTACTTTTTACTCATAAACGAGAGCAGATATCAAAAATCTGTCTTGCAGATAATCGTATTCTCTATATTGGCTGATTTTTTCACGGCTGTAAATTCTATGGTTTTAGCTAATTGTGTAATTAACGAAATTATAGTTAATTGACTTTTATCAAAAACAGTAAAATTTCTTGTTTAAAAAAATAGTCATCACGGCAAAAACAATTTTAAACAAGACTGCTGAACAGTTTTTTGGTATTTGCTGTCGTTTAAGTCTAAAAAATAAATCTCAAAAACTGTAGAAAATACATGCATCTTAAGCAACGTGCTTTAAAAGTAATATTGTTAATTTCGACAGCAAACTGAATTTTAAGTTAAGTTACGATAAATGACAGTTTACACAGTAGTAATTTTTTACACAATGCTGGTTACCATTAGGAAGACAGTAATACTATTTTCTTATAAGATTCTTCTTCAGGGACATAGAAACGTTCGTACAAGTTTTACTCGAGCAACATTCAGGCGAGGAAAATGTAGTCACAAGTAATACCTACAACATAAACACTGTCTTTACTATATTTATTTATTTCAACGTTTTATGTGCCCTCGAACAGCACAAAGCCTTAGTAGAGGAACTCGGGGGAAGGGGGGTAGAGTCGGCCAGGACTGGAGTGATTGCGGAAATCCCCGGAAAACCGAAATCAGGATAGCCGCAGCCCGGATTTAACCCAGGTCTCGAATGCGAGGCGAGTGTTTTACCACTGCTTCATCACTTAGCGAAAGTTGACTTGCAGGTGTTTTTTAAGGGTGTTCAAGTGATATAAAATTATAATAGTTGTATATTTTTATGAAATAGTGTTTGTTTTATAGACGATACTTTTGAGTACAGTTTCCTCTTACAAAACAATTTTAGCTCTCATAGTATTCTCATAACAGTGCGTTAAAGTTAAAATTTGCATGTTCTGCTGCCATGCAAATACTGAAAACCAATTGACTTTCGTAAGTGAAATAGTTCATAGTTAAATAACATACAATCGGCAACGTAATAAAACATTTAAAACATATCCCATGAACTATTTTTATATTTTAAATAAATTTTGAATTTGAAATTTTGTTCTGTACTTTTTTTATTTAAAAATATTACGTTGTGGGTTTCAAAATGTTTTATTGCAGAGCTCATAGGATGTTAGTTCACACTGAATTATTTCATTTAAGTAGATCAATTAGTTTTCGCTATTTGCATGGCAGTGTAACAAGCAAATTTTGACTTTGTCGCACCGTTATGAGAAAACTATGAGAGCTAAAATTGTTTTGTAAGAGGAAACCGTACTCACAAGTATCGTCTACAAAACTAACACTGTTTCATAATAATATAAAATTATGATTTTATCGCACTTGAACACCCTTAAACAAATTGGTACTCGAGTACAGTCGCTGAAGAGGTGAGAAAGAACACTTACCTTGAGAGCAAGGGGCATATTAAATATCGCTATAGTATGGGCGCAGCGCAAAATTTAAACCCGCGTTGATTCTGGTTGTGTAGTTGGCTTAATTATACACACACAACGAACGTGCATGAGGTCACGTGTTTAGCGCAAAGTGCGTACAAAACGCTTTATAAATATGCGCTTATCTAATGCTTCAGTGCAAGCCCATCGCACGGAGGGTAGGATTTATGCATCTACCCGCCTTAGGCTAAGGCACTATAAAGAGTGGGTATAATCGTCCGCCATTTTGGGTCTTTCGGAGCTGGCGCAAGCCAATGCATGCGCGCGCGCCACAAAAACCTGTCTAACTAAACTCTTCATAAATCTGAAACTATTCAGCCAAATGTATTCAAAATTTTTGTATAGCATTTATGAACTATGCTGCCAACGATAATATCCATTAACTTAATTTTATGCAACTATCATATTATTAAAAAAATTTTTAACAATGCCATGTTGACATTTGACTGGAAAATGCAGAGTAAATTATAGTAAGCGAGAAACTTTTTTGTTATACGAGATAGATGGGGGGTATCAGCGAACAAAACAAAAAGGAAAGTATAAATTAACTTTCTATGCCCCTCATGACGATTTCCGGGAATCGCTGTTGTTTTGGCGGCAGGTAGAAGACAGAATATTTTGTGCGCGAGGCATGGTCTCGTTCAACGACGCGAACACAACATTTACTATGTAAATGTCAGTTTATATATACATATATATACATATATATGTGTGTGTGTTACTAAGTTTCTAGTTTGTAATGTTACTTTTTACTATTTACTTAATTAGATAACATAGAGCATAATTGTAAAAATAAGTAGTAAAAAACTGTTATTCATTTACATACTTCTATTTAACTAATGCTGTGTACCAAACATTTTACTTTTTTTTTTCACAGAATAAATTGATCACCAGCGATGTAAGCTAAAGTTACACATTTTGTAATATCACAAAAACTTAAATTGAATATATTTGAAATTATGGTTTACAGCGTTTCTTTATTCTTCCCAGATGCCATGTAGAAAATTGCGTAGCTATTTTATTATATTCATTAATCTATAACCTAAAATAGAGCATCAAACCAAAGCACTTTTTTTGTGCGTAACAGTGGAAGAGATACCGTACTGTACTAAAATTAATTAAATTTTAAAATATGTACAAATTTTAAAACAAGCCGTTATTTTGGGCACAGTTTAATACAGTTTCATCACTTAAAAAATATTGTTAATGCAAATTAGAATTATGACTTAGTTTTTTTTTCCCAGAACATCTTGCATCTTTTATTTTCATTTTTGTTTAAGTCCACTACAGCATAGACCCTCAATTATATCCCAAATGAATATATATATATATATATATATATATATATATATATAAATTCAACCGACACCTAGATTTGAACTAATAACCCTTACAGTACCAGGCTCGTTCCTGAAATAGCTATCTGTGATCTGCCGCAACCTTCACATGAATTTTTATGACAATAAACAGCAATCATATAATGAACTACACTTATCTGTTTATCGTAGTATAAGTACAAAGTATATGTTTTAAGTGGTCAAGGAATACATGTGTTTCAAACAATATTGTTTCATGGACATACCCTTATTCTAAAACACGTATTTTGGTCACTTATTGTTAAGGAAAGGAATAATTCGCTAGTTCAATGGCCGACGTGTTATAATCTATTGTCCCATGTATACTCAAGCCACGTGTATTAGTTCATTGTCTGTTGTTCCAGTGAGTAGCAGCTGATGGACAAATGGCCGGGGCTTGTGTATAAATAGATCAATGGATTCCTACACGCATGTCGTTGAACTCGCGAAATATTCC
>PNEQ01094891.1:0-20975 GCA_003012365.1 Medauroidea extradentata
ACACATAATTTAATTGTGTACTGCATGAAATTGTAAATTTAATTTCCCAATGTAACAATTGTATTACTCTGAATTTTTGACATCAATTTAAATTAATTACTTTAGTTGCAACTGTCTGTTGTAATTTTGATTTAATTATTTTATTTCAACATGCAGGATTAGAGTACGCAAAGTATATTGTTTACATTGTGTAAACTATATAATGAATCCGTGTTTCCTGAGGTAAGAAGTTTTTAAACAAATATTTTATTCATGTAGTAGGCCTTTTAATTTGTCGATTGTGAGAAGCCATAAGTTAGGTATCACTGTAAATTTCTTACCATCAAAATGTACTTAAAGAGTTGTAACTTTCAGTTCAAATTTTTATATTATTATAGGCATACTTAATTTTCTTGCAAAAATAGAGCACACAAAATATGTTGTTGGTGTGTTTACTATGCAATCAGTGTTTTCTGAGGCATGTATTTTTCATGCAAATATTACAAGTCGTAGAAGTATTTTGGACATACATAGTTGCAGCAAATGGTTTGTCACACAAAACCGGATAATACATGCAGACAAGCGAAAGGATGCTTTCGGTTGTTTATTTTTCCGTTTGTCTGCATGTATTGTCTGGTTTTCTTTTACTCACAGTTTGCTGCTATGGCGTTTATCCATAATATTTATTTGATTTTCAACTTGCCCCATTGCAAGAATGGTTTAGAAACAACATAAATGTTATATTAGTAGTACATTAAAACTTGTACTATGTGCAGAGTGCATTGAATTGGACAAAGAAAAAATGATTTCTTTTATAAAGCATAAAAAATTGTGTTAAAAAAAATTTATTAGGTCAGGGAAAATTTTTAATTTGGGTGGGAAAAGTCAGGGATAAGTCAGTGAATTATATTCCCAACAGTTTGTAGCCACCCTGTTTATCGACACGCCCCTTTATCGTGCCCTGTGTGGCAACTCGTACCGCTGTTGAAGTGGGGAGTTCTGCCTTGCAGTTTGCAGCAACTTGTGTATAATATTTTGGAATTCCTGGCTGGGTGGCCTGGGTACTGCTCGCTGTGTTAGAACCAGTGTTACATGGTTCATAACAGTACGTTGCCCACACTGCGCTGTGTGCATAATGGGGTGCACTTATAGCCCGCTCAAAGCCTAAAATACTGACAAATGTAGTCCCTCAATTACATGATATATGCTTAGCACAAGTGTTTGAAAACACATAAAGCCTTAACAAACAAAAATAATAAAATACGACAACCAGTCCAACTACTATTTTTGCATTCATTGGAATGTTTCCAATACCAAACATGTGGTAGACTTATTCATGGCAGTTCATTAACTCCTTTGACATTTAAATATACAAGAGATTGTTATAATTGTGGAATTGTGTAAAAGGTGACCACTTTTAAATCATAGCAGGAACGCACAAAAAACTGCTAGAAAATAGGTCCGTATTGCTTAAGCCTGTGACCACAGTCAAATGCCTGTGAGTAAAATTCCAAGCAAGCCACGTCAGAAACGTGGGACTTGAACTCACTTAACAAGCACCAAACAAAAAAAGGGAACAGAAAAGGAAAGAGCGATAACTCAACATCGTTAACAAACACATCCGAGAGGAAACAAAGCTGAAAATTGCAGTTGTAGATTCTAAAGGCAGACATGATTGAAAACACGTGGTAAAATATAAAATTTGGAATAGAGTTATAAAACTTAAGTTAAACATAATAATTGTTACCACATTCCCACATTGTGTGTGATATTTGCTAAGGCAGACACGGAGATGAGCTGAACTTGCTTCCAGGCTGCGGTCTGACTCACAAGTGCCGAACCGTCTTGACAGCGAGCGTGGCCACTCCCATCTATGGAGAGAGGGGCAAGGAAGGGAGATTGGCAGACAAAGTGGTAGGTGGAAGGTAGTAGAAGGGAGAAGAAAACTATGAAGAGAGGCAGTGTGATGTGCTTCCTGAGGCTTACACAACTGTTGACTGAGTAATAATACACAAGGTTTGGTTTGACATGACAGTTCGCGAGACCACACAAAACTTTTACAATTATTTTTTTGAGTAGCAACGTAACGATGTGGTAGTGGAAAGGTAATGAGTATCTGACCTAATTTGTTTATAGGTTTGACTTCAGTGCACACCACTTCCATGTTCAGGCTAAAGATTGAACCTGTTTGTTCACTGACTATGAGAAACAAAATAGTTAATTTTATTCATATTCATTTCTGTGATTATGCTTTTTCAATTAGGTTGCAAATTGCTGCAACTTTCACACTGCAGTGAAGATTACATCGACTTTCAAGTTTGATGTCATGAGCAAGTGTTTTCTCCCACTTAAATCTTTCTTGGTGCACTTTGTATGGCGGGAAATCAACTCACTTTGTCATGTTGGTGCTGAGTTTATTAGTGAAGTGTTCATTACATACAGTATGTAAAATAATAATTTGACTCTACTTGGAAACTCTTCAGCTGTTGTTTCCTTACAATATTGTAGTAGGATAAATTGCCGTATCTAAATTAGGCTTTAATGGTAATTTTTGGATGGATTTCTTATCAAACACAAGTAAATAACATGTTGTAATCAAATAAACCACTATTATTTTTGCAGACACAGTTAAGATATAATGTAGCGACATGGTGTTTTTACAGCCATCCACACTGCTGCCATTGAGATGTTACAAGGCTCAGAATCTGCTAACGTATCTCGGAAGCCAGACATAATGGCTGATGCAGCATATGCTATCTTGACGAGGGACCCTTCTAGCTACACCGGTCATTTTGCTATTGATGAAGAAGTATTGAAGGAAGAGGGAATTTCTGACTTCACCCAGTATGCTGTTAACCCAGGTAAGTGAGACATTTATTTATGTTACACACTCACATATATGTAGTTGACATTCACTTATACACGTCCAGAAAGTTACAATCACTTAATTTGGGGTGCAGTTTTTTTTTTTTTTTTTTTTTTTTTTTTTTTTTTTTTTTTTTTTTTTTTTTTTTTTTTTTTTTTTTTTTTTATCTATCAAATGACAGTTCATAGTTACCGAGAATTGGTCTGTTTGATTGCTGGTGTCGTTATATCCGAACATTCAATTTTGACTAATAAATAGTTTAAAAAAATTTGTGAGATGTGTATTTTGATTATAGTTTGTGTTTAACTGTTACTGGTTTGAAAACAAATAGGCTTTCAAATTAAAAGTTTTCTTAGTATCAAGGCAGGTGTTTTTTTTTTTTTGACAGATATTATATGCTATAAAACTATATGTATTTACCATTCTTTTATTGCCAAAGAAATTATAAATCTGTTAAAGATGCAAAGTTTTACCTAACTGATTGTGTTCCTAAAAATAAAATGAAACGAAGCCTAACAATACATATGAAAAAAAAGTGTAAATTGTAAGACTGAAGTAACACACCAGAAGTACAAATAACTATTTTTTATGGTCAACATAATTCCATGCAGAACAAAGCCATGTCAAATGTTGATAAAATCACTATAGTTCATTCGCTGAGATGTGAGAGTTGTAGTTTGTAAACAAGAGTACGTGATACTAGTATAAATGGTAAGGGGTGTACAAGCTACTAACCAGCGCGTGCTGCTGCAGTGTGGCGAGAGTTAAATTGGTGATTGGTCAAGCGAGTGTTCATATTGTTTGTGATGGTGTTTTTATCAGACAGAAATGTCAGCTGTAAATGTGTTTCACTGTTATAGTTGAACTTAAGTAAACACATGTGCGCCCAACTAGGGCTGTTATGTACTGTTTATCCACTTATCGGTCGTAGATTGTGATACTGCATGTTCGGTATAGTGATTATATCTACAACATGTGCAGCATGAATTATATCAATTACATTTAACTTTGCATAATGTCTATAAAATCCCACAGAAATGATTTGGGCCAGGAGGATTAAAGGTTTTGTTGCTGCGAAAAATAGGTCGTACAAGTTGTCGGACGTTAAAGTACTTCTTGAAAAAAAATTACTCGCTGTGACTCCAGAGTGTGAAATAAATGTGTGTCTCATGTCGTCAAAAAGTTTGAAAGTAAAATGTGGGCACTGGATAACATTGTGGAAGAGAAGGTGGAGGCTTTCATAATTAACCTTAATAACGATATTTCTGCATCATCTGAATTAACTGTTAGATATTTATATGTTTACTAGCAGTCCCCCGTGGCTTTACTCGCGAGTATTATTCGTAACTGATAATATTTACTTTAATTGAAAAACCTCTTTGTACACAAGATTGGTACTTCAGTCATCAAGTGTTAGAATGTCCAAGCGGCTAGTTGAACTAATTCTGCAGCAGGATAAGTAGCTATAGCTGTTCTCGCGAAAAGCAGTCTTAAGTTTGTCCCTGCCACTAACAGCGACTTCGCCTGGGCCTTATTTATAGCCCTGCCAATTTGAGGTTGTGGGGTAATTACAGACACCTGAGGTAAGAGGTTATTCGAATGAAGAACATCTGTTTACCCCGTGCACAACCATTGGTGATGGTGCCGTCAATTATATATTTTCAAAATGTTTACTTTAACTTTATTGCCATTACAAAGTTTTAGTGGGTAAAGGTTTCGCAGAAACGTATTTGGTGCCCCAAACTTGAGATTAGTGAGATGATATCGTCGGTTTACTGCCAAAAGTGACAGAGATAAAATTATAAAAATGTTAGGAATATGTATATGTTGTTCACGAACAATTGCCCAAGTTTAAAGTCTGTTCGCCGTTTCGTACTGTTGAGTGACAGTATAGCAACATACCAAATTTTTGTTAATATCTACAATTTAATACTGTTTTTAAACGAAATAGCATTTATGACTTAATCACTTTTTCCAATATACCGACAATATGTCAGCTGATATTGTAGAGGAACTCTGTGGAAAATGAACTGCAATTTTACCCCTTTTAAAGACTACATGTAAATTGCACTAATTTGATCTGCCTTGTAGTTTTTGTGTGTCAGAATTGAACGTTCGCACGCAGCTTTTAACGGAATTTGAGCCCAGAATGTCCCGGAATTTAGACCTGAGTAATAAACAACTGTGTCACGTAATGTCGAAATAATTCGTGAAAATAAAATTTTACTAAAAAAAAAAATAAAATATATATGTCCTGGGCTCATAGAGGTTGTACAACACCACGTCTCGATAGGTTAATGTAGAGTGAAACTCCTGTATAGGTTGTTTCTCGCTGCTCGTTCCTGCTTTTCCGATCGTCTGCCTTGAATATTGACCAACTTAGTTTTATTCTTAATAATCACGTTTCTTATAAAGAAAATAAATTACATACATATTTTTTAAAATATTTACTTAAGCATCACTCTGACGCGAACAACACCGCAGTATCGCTACTGGTTAGATAGATATCGTGGGTTGATGGAAAACAAATTTTGTGCTTTTTCACCCTTTTGGGTGTCGAATTTCGAAATATTTTAAATTTACGTCTTAGACATTTGTATAAGTATCCAACTGAAGTGTAAATCACATCGCTAGCCCGTTCAGTCGAATCAAAATCGATCATTCACTAAAAAAACACGTATCACCCTTGCACAGTATTGAGAAATCTAATTTCAAAAAAGTCTGAAAACTGTTTTGCGATAATTTCTGTAATCATCATCCTGAAGCAAAAATTAATTGTATATCTTGACGGGTTCGATAGATAATTAGATATAGAGGATTTATCTTAAACACATTCAAGGTCTTTACACTACCAAAGAGAGTAAATTTCGAAGAACCCTTGAATCATGTTTTAGAATACTTTATTGGTATCTCGTGGACGTAAAAAACACAACATTAGCCAGCTGGGTCCAAGATATATCAACGATTAATTGAAAATGCTTTTCACCACATTTCACCCCTTTTCATGTCCTGAGGTGGCGAATTTCGAAAATTCCTGAAATTACTTTTTAGGTATGTCAGTAAGCATCAATCCTAAACAAAAATCACGTCGCTATATAAAAATCTGTGGAATAGATGTGTATTGAATGTGAGTCGAAAACTGATATTACCCATTTTTTAACCAGTTTAGGGCCGAATTCAGAAAATATATTTTAAATGGTTCTTGGGATATTTACATAAGCACCAATTTAAAGCAAAGAGCACTTCGATATCTCGATTGATTCAATAGATATGGAATGATAATCGAAAACACATTTCACATATTTTCATCCCTTTAAATAAAGAATTTCGAAATGTCTTTTAATCCCAGCATAGACATTTGTAACCAATTGAAGTTAAAATCACGACGATAGCCAATTGTGTTTCAGAGATATAGACGATTCATAAAAAACACATTTTGCCCCTTTTTACTGCCTGGGAGTCAATTTTCGAAATAACCTACAACCACTTTTTGGGTATTTACGTAAGCAATATTTTGAAGTGAATATCAACTCTCTATCCTGAAGGGTTCGATAGATATCAATAGTTGGTTGAAACACATTTAAGGTATTTTCAGCCCCTTAAATATTGAACTTCGAAAAATCCTTAAATTGGCTAATATGCATTTTTACGAGTGTCCTATTAAAGTAAAAATCACGATGATTGGCCGTCGGGTTCGAGTTCTATTGTCAACGTTTCTTCGGAAACACATTTCACCCCTTTTCACCCCCTTAGAAGTCGAATTTTGAAAAATCTCTTCTTAGTGCTCGCCTACGACCTGAAGGGAACCCCCACAAAAAATTTCACGATTCTAGGTCCAGTGGTTTGGGCTGCAGTTTGATATGTCAGTCAGTCAGTCAGTCAGTCAGTCAGCTTTCATTTTTATATATAGAGATTTTATTTTTGTACTGCAATGTACAATATGATAATTTAATTTTAATTACCTATACCTTTATTGTTAAATAATCATTGTGTTTTGTTTGTCATTTCACACATTTATGAATAGTTACAATATGTGTGTCAATATTAGTGTCTATTATTTTACATTTCTTCCATAGCACATAGGTATGATATTGTCGTCTACCTGAGAAATGGGGTTTTATGCCTGGATTTCTGCATTGTGTATCATGCTGGACAATGTCACTGTTCAAAGAGATTTTTCTGTGTTCTTCATAGCTATCTCATTCACGCTCATAGGTTACCATGACTTTATGTGTTCATACTCACATAAATACCATCAATTCGTTCATGGTATTCTACGCTCAATACGTACCTGTCTGCCACTACACGTGGCGAACATTCCGGACACCCCTGATTACAAGCTACAATCACCTGAACACTGAGTGTTTTCATTGACAGATCTTACCTTCGATCACGTACACGTGCTTCGCGAGCTTCCACTAAAATGTGAATAGACAGAAGAGCTAGTGTGTCAGCGAGTACCTCATTTCGTCTCAACACGACTTGGCAGCTGAACAAGCGTCTAGCTACACCTTCTACATGCACCATTCAGTGAAATTTACTGTATAGCACTGAGACTATAGAGGATTTTTGTAGGAATATTTTACTGCCAGTAGAGTTTTCTGGTTTTGAAAATTGCTGTACAAATAACACTTATCTTAATCCTAGTTGTTTTCTGGTGTGTGTGTGAACTATCCATGGCAAGTTTATGCTCAATGTGTTGCTGTTCAACTGCATATTTGTCATTAAACATCCTCGCATACTCTGATACAAATAATAAGTGTACCTATTATTTTATATACAGTGTTATCGTAATTATTAACTATTTTTTTTTTCAAAATATTCCTCATAAACTTAGCATTTATAGTTTTCACCACAACTTCTGCGGGCAAATAGTAATATTCTGTTCGGCTGAAATTCGCTGTTTTTTTTTTATATGTAGGTGTCTGCTTTTACTGAAAACACCTGTCTTTTCGCAGTAATAAAATTGCCTTGCAAAGGCTTTACATATTAAGGTCAAGTGATTTCATACTCAGTTACTGACTGATGGATCCTTAAATACGGGAACAGTTTTCTGTACTGTTAGGTAAATTCAATAAATTTTGGAAAACGCTGATGACGTCTGCGGCAATAGAGTGTCTTGCGCTTAGTTTGTAGTACAGGGATGTATTGACATTCACTCTCTCTTTCCAGTGCATAATAACTGTCGCTAGCACTGTCCTTGTTCTGGCGCATATTGTTGTCAAAAATACAAAAATGTCCATGTTGTAAACTCAATATTAAAACTTTTACACATTGTATGGCATCGAAACGTGCATCGGGTTACATATTTAGTTAATCATTAACACAATTTTAAGTGGTTGAAAACATTCAAAAACAAATATTTTGAACTTGGTAAATCGTATCCAGATTTTTGTGTGTGTAATTTTACATATCTGAACGCCAACAAAAAAATTTGAAAGCTAAATTTTTTTCTAGACGTATGTGCAGTTTTCTAACGAACTGGAACATCAACAAATTGGTTAGTGAGGAACTTTTTTGTTATTCAAGTTAAATGGGGGATGAAAGCGAAGAAGTTGTCCACAATAAACAAAATCTATTTTTAAAATCAACCCCACCGCAATAGCTTTAGCCATTCTCTTGTTTATAGCTATGAAATGTGTGGCGTATTATGTCATGTGCTTGCGCCACACTCGCACTACAAGCTAGACAGCTGAGTGTGGCTAGAAATGTTGATTGGAACGGTTAATAAATAACATACAGGCTTGCTTTTGTCAGCAGTTTTCTTCGTCCTGTTTCCTAATCTGGTTAAGGAGGGAAGCTACATTGTCTCGTGGCCAAGCAGTTGGTTGTGTATGGTGACTGATTTCGAAACAAAGATTTAGTGTGTTATTTTTTGTTAACATTTATTTGTATGGAAGGCAAAACAAAAAAAGAAACAATATAGGTAGGCTACAAGAAAGGGAGCGAAATATTGTGTTGTTCTTATTCCAGTATTTGTTACATACTACTAACGCATTAAGGAAGCTTGATGCCTGGTGGGAGGCGGGTAGTCTTTCGGCGAGGGTGAGAAGGCTGGGTGGCAGTTTGCGTTCCCCAGGATGCACTCCCAAAGCTTCGACCGCCGTCTTCCTCGTTGGACTCTCCCCACAGGGAAACTAGCGCTGCACTGGAAGTTGCACTTCTACAGTAGGTGTAGCCGAAGGTGGATAGGAGGAAGTGGAAACAATGGGGGTGCTGATCCCCCGGACGGGAGAGCATGAAGATTCCGAGGTTAAGAGTTGCGTCAGAGGGGGTTCACAAGGTGAGGATGGGGTTGAGACGGAGATGGGTAATGAGGAGGGAGTGCTAAAGAAGGTTGATCCACCGGGTGTCTGTAATGCCAGCCGAACAATGGCGTGGCCGTTGAACGGGGTGCCTCTTCGAGCGGCGGCGGAAACTTCCCTCTGGATCCAGTACACCCCTTTCTCAGGATCCCTTACCTCCAGTGCCCTCTGTACAAGATTGACGAACACCTGCCTGGCTCTCAACTTCCTACCTGACCTCTTAGGCCTAGCCTGACTGTGGCTCGGATGAAGGTAAAGTGGTATGGCAAGTGGTAGTTGTACTCTCAGGGTTTTCCCTTGGTCCTTCTCTAGTTTCATCTTGCAGATGTTCGGCGTCTAGGCTCCACAAGTGGCCAATCCTTGATGCAACTACTTGGCAACTTTAAACCAGCACCTGCAGGTGGGCGCCAAATCCTATTGACGCACCTTGATGGGGAGCGGGAAGTCTGTCGGCGAGGGTGCGATGGCGAGGTGGCAGCGTGCTAAGCCCAGGATGCACTCCCAAAGCGTCGATCGCCGTCTTCCTCGTTGGACTCTCCCCACCTCGTAAGGGATATTACAGCGAGGGAAGCTAGCGCTGCACTGGAGGTTGTGCTTCCACAGTAGGTGTAGCCGAAGGTGAATGGTAGGAAGTGGCAATAATGGGGGTGCTGATCCCCTGGACAGGAGAGCACACAGGTGCCGAGGTTAGGAATTGCGTCGGATGGGGGTCCGCAAGGTGAGGATAGGGTTGAGACGGAAACAGGTATTGAGGAGGGGGTGCTAAGGAAGGCAGAGCGGCGGCGGAGATCTCCCTCTGGATCCAATACACACCTGTCTCAGGATCCCTAACCTCCAGTGCCTTCTGTACCAACTTAGCGAACTCCTGTCTGGCCCTCAACTTCCTACCTGACCTATAAGGCATAGCCTGACTGTGACTCAGATGAAGGTAAAGTGGTAAGGCTAGCTGATTGTTGGTTTATGATATTCCGTAGGATCGCCTGTTGTATGTAAAGCCTAATGCTGCGGAACTATTGTTGGCACTGGGCAGGCGGACTTGTAGAGGAGCGCTAGAAGTGTGCCTCAGCACATCACTATGCCTTTTCACCTCTCCCAGTCAAGACATAACCCGACACCGCTCGGAAAGAGCACAGTGTAATCGCGTTACCTCCAGAAGGCGTAATGAAGAAAACCTGGAAAGTGCGCGGCTTACGCCTCCTCCCAGACGTAGGATGCTTATGACGACCCAATATCAAACTCCCGCGGCGATCCTATGGGATGCAGGGGTCACAGGTGTCTAGCAGGCGGATGGGTTTGTCAACAATGGAAGGTATGGCGAGTGAAGAAAAGACAAGAATGATGTTGCTGGGTGGTTTAAAGGCATATGCCAACAATGAAACTGAAACACCCTGTGCCTAAAAAGCCTGATGGTTGTGTACGAAGGAACCGAAGAGCACTAGCTTTCATGGGGAGAGTCGTTGATGCAGGTGACGATGCATCGGAAAGCAGCTCTTGGTCGGCGAAGCTGGACAGCTGGCGTAGAAGACTCTCACAGTTATGATGGGTGCTTCTGGAATGGATCCAGCGGTCGCTGGTCTTCCGGGCCTGGAGCTGTAGCTGATAGTGGTGATGAGGGTAGAGAAATCTACTGCAGCTGAACCTTTCATTGGTAGCGAGTTATGAACACTGCAAAATGTAATTCAATTGTGGGGCATGTAGGATGCGACTGAGTGGCATGTAGGAATCGACTGCACTGTGCGATGAGACACCTGACTCTTCAGGAAGGGGTCCGACTGTCGCTGGTCTTCCAAGTCTGGAGCTGTAGGTTTGTTGCAGCTGAACTGCTACCGAGTGGCAAGTGATGGCGACTGAGTGGCGTGTAGGATGCAACTGGCTTCGGTGGCTCGTGCTTCCTCTTTTATACCCTTCTGTGGGCGGTCTGTGGTGATTGGCCGGCCGCTCGCCTAATGAGAGATGGCGCGGACGCGAGGGAGTGGTCCTTCCCTCCTCTGTGGTCTTCTGTGCTGCGGGTTGCGTGTCTACAGGTGGCAAGATGCCTCGTAGGAAAAATACGTAAAAATATCCTTGCCCAGGGTTTTTGTGAACGAAGAAATAACTAAGGATGGGTTAGGTAGGCTTTATATGAAATACTTGGTGTCAGGTTAGAGTACACTGACATGTGCGGGAGTAATATAGGTCGAAATGATTAGCATTATGTGCGGGAATATGGTACGGGCAGGATGAGGCAGCGGTTTCACAGCACAAGATGCTGCAAGCATGCATCTAACTTTAGAATGTAACGATAGAGCTGAAAGATACGCTATCAGGAAACGTAAAGACAAGATTCGTACGGTTCTTAGAAGTCCTTAAAAAGTCCTTAATTGTTAATAATCATTTGAAGGACTCTTAAATGCCCTTATTTTGTTAGATTGTCCTTAAAAGTCCTTATTTTTGTAGCTATTTTTAAAACTCGTGTTTGTAGTACTGTATTTACTCTCATTAACTTACTTTTCACTTTTTGTTATGACTTTTTAGTTTTGAAACAAGGGATACATAAGCTAGTTGTGACATTTTTTTTCTCCTGAGACATGGAGCCTTTTTTATGCTCCCGAGTCAAAGTAGTAGACAACTACTTTTATGCTACTAAGACAGAGAACCAATTTAGTGATCCAGATAAATATTTTTAGTACCAATTCATATATGAAATTATAGTGTGTGGAAGGTACGCAAGGGCGTAAGATTCTGGCGTTAATACAGTATTTATAATGGTTTATAATGCAGTATGTAATTTATTGCGAAGTGTATTTGACTTTCACTTGTTTTGGTTCATTATGTGTTGCATTATGCATTCATAAACATGCTAGAGTTCATAGATATTAATGGCATGCAGTACCTAATAACTTTTGATTTCTTACTTATCTACGGAGTTTTTGATGTCTGGTACAAAATTAGTTTATTTATGTACCGTATGAGAATCAGACATAGCATTATAAATCAACCCTGCACCGTGCATTAACTGTAACCAGCACTATCAGATTAATATTTGCTTAACATTGTTTATATTGGTAATTTTACAATTTTTTTGGTCTAGTTTTTTTTTTTTATCGTCCATTAAGTTTTATTTATGTCGTAAAATTTTCTTCATTCTTTAACAAAAGTCCTTAAAAATATTTAGAAAAGTCATTAGGAGTTCTTATTTTTCATTCCACCAAGGGAGTACGAACTATGAAAGAGGTTGTGGGTGCATTCATTGAAAATTATCCAACATTGAATCAAGACAATAACAGTAATGTATGTAGTGAAAATTAAACTGTTATGAATACACAGCTACATTGCATCGAAACACAGTGCAAATAGGCAGTAAAGTAGCTAAAAAATATTTAGCTTTTAGATTCTAAAGTGAGTGCATCAGCCTGTGAAAGCAATAATTTTAACGACAGTCTTTATGAACCAGATAACATGTCTGATACATATAATAACATTAGTGATACAGATAGCGAAAATGTAGACAGCTGTGGAGAAAGTGACATTGGCAAAATGGAAAATAAGTATCTACTTGTTTCGTGGACATGTTTACCAGCTCTTTTTCAGATCTGTTACATGTGTAAAGCCATAGTCAGAAGTATTTCATGTTATTTTAAAGGGACTATGTTGTGAGTAAAATATATTTGCGAGTGTGGTAGTGAATTGGCTTGGTATTCGCAGCCTATGAATTAAAAAAAAATACAAGGAAATGCATTAATAGTGTCAGCATTGTCGTTGTCTGGCATTCTGTTTGAGTCATTCCTGTCTTTCTGCAAAGCTATTAAATCACATATGTTTTCATGTATAGTATTATACTGGATTATTAGTACAGTAAGCAGGCCAGTAATCAAATTTTTTTTGGAAAGAAGGAAAACAAAAATATTTTATTTTGTGCAGTTAGCTGGAGATGGCCAATATGACTTACCTGGTTTTTGTGCTTAATATCTGGTGTATTCACTTATGGATTTGGAAACAGGCCTTGTAGTTAATTTGTAACTTGATCAAAAATGAATGGTAAATGGTGAATTAGAAAAGGCTGTCTGCGCAAACATAGTGGAAAGGTTTGTAAATAAAGAAAACTGGGATGTAAAACTATTCCATTCAGACAGACACAAAGGAATAAGATATTTATTAAAAATGCTGTTTCTAAATATTGAACACAAATTTGATATTTGGCATGTTTCTAAGAGCCTTACGAAAGAAATCAAGGCATTGGATAAAAAGCACTCAGAATTTCAGGCCTGGAAAACCAGCACAAATAATCATTTGTGGTGGTAAACACAAACCTGTAGTAGTGACAACCCTGTTTTGGTTGGTAAATTTATACCAATACTACATCACATAAAAATTTGTGTAAGTGGTTAGAAAATGGGAAGTACAAGTCGTGATAAAGTATCAGAAGACGAGAAAAAAACTAAATTTTTGTTGGACATTCAAGTGCATATCAAGCCCTAAAGAAAATCACTATAGACAAAATTTTTTTAAAAAGCGTACAACACACAAAGCATTATGTACGTACGGGAAGCTTGACTTACCACAATCTTCGTCTGAAATTCTCTACAAAATGATTGTGCTTTTCGTACAATGGCTTAGAGCATAGGTCAATTATTGCTGTACTTGATTATAACCACATAGACCATAAACAATGTGAATACTCAATTCTCGAAGGCATCGTGCAGTTGGGTGATTTAAAAATAAATATCAAGTGTCAAATGATGGGTGGAAGAAAGAAATACTGAAGATAATCATGGACCACCTGGAATCAAGCAATAGAACAATACCTGCAGAACCGGAAGTTCTCGACCTGTCGCTGCCCAAGAACATTGCTCCAAATCCCTGCCCTTCCATTGATGTTTTGAAAACTAAGTGCTTCTCAAGATTTAATTTGCCTCATTGAAAAGGTACGCTAAAATATTACATAAAACACTGAGTGGTGTTTGTTATGTGTATGCCTGTACATTATATTAGGCCAGGTATCAGTAACAGTTATCATGGTGCGACTGCTTCACAGATGCAACAAACTTAAACTTGTAGACAGTGACTATTCAGGCTGTAATTATAAGAGTTGCATGAATTAGCATTCCTTGGAAAAAATTATTATATATTTTATTTTATCTCTAACAGCAAATTTTAAATATTGTGTATTGCGAACATACAATGCTGTTATTAGGTTTTTCTAACTACAGTTTGAAACCTACGTAGCTGTCGTCTCCCTGGAAATGTCTTCCTTATGACATTAACTGCACATAATGGTAATAACTCTATTACTGTAGCTAATTTAATTCTGTGAATTTACCCCCGACGTAAATTGTTTGTAACTGGTGTAACAGTAAGTTTTATTTGCTGGATTAGAAGCAGTTAACAAACGTTTGTTATACTTATTCTTTGTTTTCAAACTCACATTGTGCCTCACCGTAGCCAGTACTTAAACACACACGCACACGTGCACACACCAGTGGCGTAACAAAGATTTATGTTGAAGGGCGGTCCTGCACCTGTGATTGTTATATATAACACTAATCCTCCCCAATAAATTAGGGGGTCGAGGGGATGTAAATTGGTGATATTTAAGCAGTTTCCATTAGCTGAGGGAAGGGTTTAACCCTTCCCCCCTCTGGCTATGTCACTGCACACACACCCACACACTAGCATAACGTTCCCGTTCGCCCCAAAATGTCTGGCATATTACTATCATTATCACTGTCTATCTCGAGATCAGCAGATGTACTCTCTGGCTCAAACTGATAAGGACAAATGTGTGTTGAAGGATGCATGTTTGCTGAATCCATTTTAACATAGCGGCGACTGCACAGTTAGTTAACAGGAAACGTAATACACGCACCGAAGCTGCCACAGCTGTTCGTGTGGCGACAGTCTGCCGGCTGACAATATGGCGTGATGACACGCTACTCACATTTTCTGTTGTATGTCATGCATGAACCAGTGAAGATAACATTTGGGTTTCTAATTTTTTCTTTTGTTTTTGTAAAATTTAAAACTGGTAACGTGTTTTTGTGTTGTGTTTCCTTTAAATCGAAATTGGCAGAACAGGGTGCTAAGTTAGAGAATCTAGATACAAAATTAGTTGAACAGAGTAACAGGTGAAAAAAATTTTGAAGGAAAAGGTAAAATTTTCTTGGGAGCAAGTACCATGAACCAGAGCAGAAGTAGTTGGTGAGTTCACAACAGTGTAAATCTTATAAGGTCAGTGCTATTGAACAAACACAACTAACTTTGCAAATGAGAGTTGATGATGCACGAGCCAAACAGCCAAAACTGAGAGAGAAGTAGAAGACATTTTGTTTGAAGTAAATGGACATCAAAGAGACGTACAACTTTTAGGCAGAAATATCAAGACTATTGAGGGAAATTTAGGAGGGAATGTCGAGAAATTATTTGAAGAAAGTCCTAAATAGGAAAGTATTAGGATAATTTAAGGGAAGAAGTTGAGGGGGTAATACGAGAATCTAAAACATAATGTAAACTAAAATTAAATCTGGTCAAAAGGCATGTACGGGTAACAGGAGAGAATGTAACAGTATCTTCCGATGAAATTCTCAGTTTTGTAAAGGCAGTGCCAACATTTTACAGGGATAATATGAGACCGTCACCTATACATTTTATTCATAAGGTCAAAAGAATGCTAAATTCATTAGGTGGCTCAAGTGAACAAGTACGATTGTTCGTCAGCAGATTTGATGTTGCAGCAGCAGAATATGCAAGTTGAAAGGACACGGAGTGGTCACATTTTGAAGAGGGAAAAGCTGCTTTCCTACAAAAATAATGGGGAGTACAGTGTAGGATGATATTTTGCTATACTTGTTCGCAGGCAGATACCAGCATAGGATGAAAGAGAGGAAAGATTGAGGGAACGAGAACAGAGAAATGAGGGATTGATGAATAGCAGAGGAACAGGGGGAGGGAAGTGGATGAGCAGCCAAGAAAGAGAGAAGCTGATAATTTGCGAAGGAATAGAGAAGGTACGGGACAGAGAGGAAAATAATCAGGGTACGGGAAGAGGTTTGCAAATGGACAACAGCATATAGTCTGTCTCACATAAGAATTCCTGTTTTTGACAGTTCTGAAGACTATCATGTGCACAAATTTTCATTGGAAAATCCTTTTAATTTGGGTAAATTGCACAGTGTGAAGGCCATCTGAATGTATTTGTGCAAAAATCACTAGTGACAGCGGAAAATATTACTTATTTCACGGAAACAGTTGTAAAAAGAAATGCCAACACAACTTTCAAAAAGTGGAATTCTTATATGAGATGGACTATAGGAGGAATTGGCAGCAAGAGCAAACCGATGAATGTAGGGATGATAGAATCCATCAGCGTGACCATTAAGTTATTAGGCAAGATCAAAATAACCATTTAAACAAAAAAAAAATTATCCAGGACCACATATAAATGGATAGAAATCCATTGGTAATATTGCAGGGAATTTTATTAAGTTAGTGTGTTGTCTAAAGTGTTAAAATATTGTGCTTTGTTGTCTGTAATTTAGTATGAGTTGCAAAATTGTTAATGTGTTTTTTAAGTAACTGGCTGGTATTGTTTCTTTGTCAAGGTTGGTAACCATGTGATCAGGGATGGGGACATATAATACGTGAAATGTAAAAATCGTAATATACATGTGTATAGTACTAGAGGTTTTATACATTTTATACATTTGCTAGGCTAATTTGAATACTAGCACTGTTAAGGTTTGTAACAAAAATATTTTTAAGTATTAGTCAACAGAATGTCAGGTCATTTGGTTAAATTTTTTCTCTCTTGTAATTTTTGTGTTCCTCCCCCCCCCCCCCCTCCCCCCCATTTTTGAGATTTCACGGTTTTGTCACAATAATATTGCATAAGGCGTAGGAAGCCTACATAATTTTGCAATGTGCCACACGAATAAAAAAAATTAAGGCACAAAACTTCAGGTATCACGTACATAATCTAAAAAATTTATATATATATATATATATATATATATATATATATATATAATTTATAAAAATGAAAAAATACTATGGTTTTGCATTGGGTTCTAGTAGAACATGCATCACTATGAACATTGAATTCATTTAGGTATGGTAATGATACAATAAGGGTTCATTTTCTACCATATTTGACTAGAAGATTTATTTTCCTTTAACTTCAACAAATAATAGACGAACAACTAGTTGTGATCTTTCTCGTGCTATACGGTTACGTGTTTTGTTGTGCTCATAGCTCCAGTTAGAAAAAAAAATATTTCCAGTTGCACTGACGATGCAGGGAAAGATATTAGCTTCAATGCCAATTCTGAGAGCAACTTATTTTTTCTGAAAGCCAAAGACTAAATGTATTTACATAAAGACTCTCTTTTTGTGTCAGCTCTCTAAATGTGCCAGGAAAAATTCTTGGATGTCATCATTTTTGATCTTCATCGAGTCTTTTCTCTTCATATTGAAGATGCAAAAAATTTTCTGCAAGGCAATAAATATTCAGTACATATTTTTGTCGATCTGCTAGGTGTGTCTTCGCTTCATCATAGCCTTCTGGAAATTCCAACTTGAGCCACTCTTCAGCTGAATCAGCAATACTCGCTGTAGAAGACTATCACTTGTATCAAATTGCAAACTGGATTGAAAAGTTGTATGCAATCTTCTACATTTTTCACAAATTGCTCATTATAAAGCAAGCTAAAAATGTGTGGTTTCACTTTTACAGTATTCACAGCTACAACTTTTTTCATGAATTGTAGGTTCTTCATAAAATTGACTAAGGCATCACAATGGCTACACCACCTAGTTTCATAAGTAATTGCTCTTCCACCTTGTTTCAAAATGCCATTTTTCAGTGATTCCACAAAACATAACCAGGATTACTGCAGGAAATAAAATTTATTGACTGAAAAATGGTATTGTTAGGTCCAGAAATCAGTCTACCAGACTGTGTTTCCTTCCTAATAACTTAAATTGTGTTTTTTTTTTTTTTTGTGTGAGCTATCTCAAATTCGATAAATATAATTCAACATTTTTCAGTGGCCGAAATTGATATATATTATTTTCTTTTCATACATACCACAAAGCAATCAATAAATAAACCAAAACTTCTCTTTTTTCTTTTTGTATCTGTCATTGACGACAGCAAATATGTTAAAGAGTTTCGTTTCCAACAGGTATAATTAATAAACCCTAAGGTAAAAAATCAGCTTACCCTATGGATTTAACCTTTTTTATGAGTTTAATCATGACATTTTCAAGTTAACAGAATAAAATTGAAAGTTTAAAGGAAGAAAAATGGAGGTAAATGAAATCGGTGGCAATCCTAACCTCATTTTGTGTTTATAATGAATTTCTGTGCTATGTCACTCATTTTACACTTCAAGTTGACCTAAACAATGGAATAAACATTAACCACTTACCTTTATATTCATTGAATTAATAGAAACTCCAGGAAAAATATGCTGGAACATAGGTCATTCGGTATAAAGTGAGCACTAAAATTTAACCTTTGAAAAAAATCACTAGCCGTTACTGCATATGTCACCATTAACAAGAGTTACTTTACTGCTTGTATGGTTGGTAGCGATTTATTGTACGTAGTTCCGTGTATTTTCCTATTTGAATACAACATTAGTGAAAGAACATCAGATGAAATAGACTTCTTTGTATTTAATACACTTTTAAATATTTATTTATGATTGTATTTACATTTCTACTGATTGTATAATTTGACTTAATAAGCGCCAGCAGAAAGTGATGCTACCAGGCCGTTGCACGTGTTCAGAATTTCACAGACAGGTAGCATCACAGGTTGGTTTTTGCCGCTTTGCTTGCTTGGAAAGCGAGTTGAATCGGAACATCTTTTTTGTTTCACACATTGAGGAAATATGTTATTTATTGTTTCTGTTAACTGCGCTGTCATTCATGGCAGTAGAACTGAATGCGTGTCTCGTGTGTTATTAGTGGTGGTTTAGAGTTACAAATTCAAATATAATTATGCCCGCATTTACGAGATTTGTAACTATAATAGTGTGTGTTGTATCAATGGACGGCTTGGCCTGTAGCATTCGCGCAACGAATCATGGGTAGCAACAGCTGATTTTGCACAAACGGCGCCGAAAAACGTACATGTTTATATGGGCTGACGAGTTTCTATTTATTAATTAAAACTTTTAAAACACTCTGAGTCGAAGAATTACTATTTCTTAGTACACAGCAACTGCAGACGTTTTTAAAATGTGTATGTCATAGATAGTATTGAATAATAAACAACGATGAAGCTAAACCAATTTTGTCACTGTTAACAAGAGACTATAATTTGGCTGCACATTTCTTAAGATAAACACACACAATTATTATACCAGGCAATATTTCCTGTAGGCCAAGGTTGGTTGTTATTGTCTTCTGTAATAAACACAACAAATCAATAGAAACACTGTCTAAGAATGAGTAGGCCTACAATGAACCTTCTCCTGACAGGCCATCACAATGCAAGTTTCCATACAGCGATAATCTTGCTTCATTAGTCTACACTTAGAAATTATTAAGTCATGTTGTAACAAATTGTTGACATACTAACCACTTCCCTAAAACAAGTTAAATACCCAGCAATTAATGTTGGCATGTATAAGCTACAGCAAAACGAAGTAGGCCTATATGCATTTATGGGAGTATGGTAAACAGAAGGTACACAAAAAAACTGGAACTATATCATTTGATGATTGATAGCACTAGTTTCAATGAACTGTTACATTTCTGAAACGTTCTGGAGAAATTTGCATGGATGTATGTTATTAACACACATTTCCGAGAAATTAACAAAAAGCTTAGGCCTATATTTATCAAGGAAAGCAACTTTTACTTTAGGCTAGTAAATATGTATGTACCAACAGGAACGTACATCCAGTACACAAACACTGTAATACCTAGCCAATTGAACGTAATATCAATAAACTACACTAGTTATTTTCATTTTAAAATTTAATTTCCCCCCAATTGTCTTAGGTTAGTTCTGCATGGTAAAACCTCAAATTTGTCTCGCAGTTACCTTAACAAGGAGGGGGGAAAATTAAGCATGAAACTGCACTGTTGTATAATCTAACAACGTCTCTATTTAAATATGTTCGTAAGTGACTTTGGAATGTTATTTATTATTTACTCACAAGTGGTAACATAAACCACTAGGAAGGCTAACATGCCCATTGACTTGCAGTAAAAATCTAGGAGAGAAACGTAAAATTAAAAGCGTTAATTGACTCCTATAAATATGTGACTCTTAACATAATACAAATATTAATTTCAAAAACGGGCCTACGATTTCTTTAAAATCCTTGAATTTGTTAAAATTATATATAAACTTACTTGTAAGTTAATCCCATGCGAGGCTAAAAGTAGGCCTAGGCCTACAAATTACCTTGTGATAATAAGCGATTTGCACTATACACTGTTTTCGAAATATAACAATTCGCCAAAAAAAAACTGTGCACACTTGTTTAAATTATTAAATACATCACAAAACAGACAGGAATAAAATACAGCGAGCATGAAAACTGATTGATGAACTGATGTGAAGTTAGCTTCGAATCTCAGATTCGAATCTATGTACATATACAATTTCTAGTTACTACCAACATCGAAAAAAAAAAAATCACTAGTTTACCCACTAAACGTATCAATGCAAAAATGGCATAAGAAACAAAAATTTTTGTGGTTGTGCCAGCGTGTGTCTGTGAACGTCAGTGTGTGTTTGGGTGTGCCGGCGTGTGACTGGGTGTGCCAGTGTGTGTCTAGGTGTGCCGGCGTGTGTCTGTGAACGTCAGTGTGTGTTTGGGTGTACCGGC
>PNEQ01094897.1:0-20387 GCA_003012365.1 Medauroidea extradentata
CACACACACACACTCGCTCTCACACACACACACTCGCTCTCACACACACACACATACTCGCTCTCACACACACACTTGCTCTCACACACACACTTGCTCTCTCTCACACTCTCTCTCCCACTCTCCCACTCTCTCCCACTCTCTCCCACTCTCTCCCACTCTCTCCCACTCTCTCCCACTCTCTCACACACACTCTCACACACACTCTCTCACACACTCTCTCACACACACACTCTCTCACACACTCTCTCACACACTCACTCTCTCACACACACACTCTCTCACACTCTCTCTCACACTCACTCTCTCACACTCACTCTCTCACTCTCACTCTCTCACACTCACTCTCTCACACTCACTCTCTCACACTCACTCTCTCACACTCACACTCACTCTCTCACACACACTCACCCTCACACTCTCTCTCACACTCACTCTCTCACTCACTCTCTCACACACTCACTCTCTCACTCACTCTCTCACACACTCACTCTCTCACTCACTCTCTCACACACTCACTCTCTCACTCACTCTCTCACACACTCACTCTCTCACACACTCTCTCACACTCACTCTCTCACACACTCACTCTCTCTCACACTCACTCTCTCTCACACTCACTCTCTCTCACACTCACTCTCTCTCACACTCACTCTCTCTCACACTCACTCTCTCTCACACTCACTCTCTCTCACACTCACTCTCTCTCACACTCACTCTCTCTCACACTCACTCTCACTCACACTCACTCACTCACACACTCACTCACTCTCACTCACACTCACTCACTCTCACACTCACACACTTTCAGTCTCACAAACTCTATCACCCACATTCATTCACACTCAGTTACTCTCTCTCTACAAGTTTGTTGTATACGAATGAAAAATCAGAACGTATAGTAAACTTTTTTCTATCTTATTACATTCTGGTGTATTCATTTTGTAGAAATAATTAGTTGCGTTGGGAATGATTGCTTTATTTCCTTTTTGTTAGTGTGATTGGTGTTTTGTTAACAGTATTCTGAATTTACTGTTTGAGGGTTTTCAATGAACATAACCAAGTTTAACACAGCATGATAATAGTGTCTGAAATAGTAACTAAGCTGTTAGATTGCATGCCAAAGTTAATTATTATTTAACCACATAAAAAAGGAAAAAATGGCAGCTTGGAGAAGCTTAATTATTGTGAAATTTTCTAGTTGATTTTTGTTGTAGCTACCAAAAGTTTTCTGTTAGTTCCTTTTTGTAACTAAACTTTCTTATGTATTTTTTTTACATTCTTACTGTAGTGTGTTTCATAGTCGTCGTCATATATGAAAATACTAGAGTTTGTTCTTATTGTATCTGGTATGGGACAAAATTAATCTGTGTTCAGTTAAAAAATTGCTGTGCTGTTTGTTAATGAGTAGGTAAAATGTGTCTGTGATTCATAGTAATTTGATTTTTTATATATCAATCATTGTAACTGCATTTGTACAAGAACCCCAAACTATCCTTTTTAATACTTTGTAGTCATACTGAAGTACTGTTTGGATAATTTCAGAAATAACATACTGTCTACACGACCATTATCCTTCAAATGTTCTCTTTGACAGGGGGTCATAAATATTTTTTGTGTAATTTAAAAATGTTGTATGAATCATGCATGTTGTATGTTATGTTTTAATGTGATGTGACAAGTATTTTTGGAACTTTGTCCCCTTCAATATTTTGATACCATGTTTGCAACATATTCTGGTCCACATGGGAGTGTACTCAGTTCTCTATATCAGAGAAAGAAGACAATAATGTGTTAAAAAGAAAGAAACCCAATGTCTTAAGACTAAGATGGCACTGTCATGTAAAACATTCTGTACTTCCTTTTGTGATTCTGGTATAATTTCATAATCTTTCAAAACTAATGTGTTAGTGGTTTGGGTATGGCTCATAACCAGACAAAGAATGTTGGTAAATTGGAGATTCACCGAGAAAGTTGCCATGCACTATAAATGTGTTAATTTTCCTATCAGGATTTTCTTACACTTTGGATATCAATTTTCCCAGAGAACATAACATTAAAATTAATTCAATACCAGAGAATACTAGACGTGAAGCCTGGCTTTTAAAATTATTGTTAATACATATTGTCTGATCTGATACATCACATCCTTTAAACAAATGCTAAATATGTAAAATTATATTCTTAGTAATTATAGAAATTACTTATTATCACAGCTTGTGATTAGACGTGCGTTACAGATACAGTAAGCAGGGGTGACTGGCATGTGGGATGCTTTGGGTCATTACAAACAGTTTTTGTTACATGTATGGTAGCCCTGAATAAACACATTTACTTGCGATGAATTCCAAGTAAAAATATCCACATGACATTTAATCAATATTTTCACAGTTGAAAGTAATGGAAAATTAAAATACTATAAGTGTGTCCCAAGTCTTCCCACTTGTCCAAAGTTACACCTGCTTACAGTACAGAAATAATTTTAAAAAGTTATAAGTAGTTTGAGTGAACGATTAATCACAAAAATGTATTTCTTAAACAAAAGAATTGCTGTTTTCATTTTATTTTGCTAGTTCACAATGTTTTTTGTGAGACATCAGATGTTAAATGTTTAAGATTAATGTAACATAGTAATTTAATTATTAAATATCCTTAATTAGGCTTTATTTCACAGAATGTTACAGTTCATCCATTATTCGTATTAAAGTTAAACGTCTAAGACAAAGTCTCCAAAGAGATATAAATTTTCTACTATACACCGCCACCTGTTTGCCCTAATATCGTCAGAACCACAGCCATAGAGATCGCAATTATAGCCAAAAAGGAGACAACAAAAACTATAAAAAGTCATTTCCTCATCACACCCATTTATCAGAATTGCATTTTAGTAAATCTTGTATTAAAATGGTACATGTAATTTTTTGATAAAGTTAGATTGCAGTCTTGAGTGGGAAAGAAACATAATTTTTATCCAAACTTAGTAACTAATTCAATACTCTAAAAAGTTTTTAGTATTGATTTTTTTGTATGCCACAGGGCAATAATATAAATGCTGGTATAGGAAATAAAGTTTAATAAGATGCATTTTAAAAACTTGAATGCTTAGCACAGTTACGATGCAGGATCATAATTTATTTACAGTATATCTGCCACTTTGTTCACATGTTCGTTTACTCATGCTGAGCATAAGTTATAAAGTTATGCCTTTTTACAATGTGGGTGATGGTATTGCAGAAAAAATTGTCATCAGTTTCAATACTTCTGGTACTTTTGCTGTACTATGGTGCTACATACTGGTATTCTATAAAAAAAAACTTATGACATAGCCAACAAATTATTACAGCTTCATTGATTTAATTCTAAGATGATGATAATACTTGCAGTATTTCAAACTTTGAGTAATTATCTGTGGTCATTGTGTACAAATTTGTGTTAACTGGTGTACAGAATTTCATGGAATTGGTTTTGATTTAGGATGGTGGATGTCGGAGGGCAGCGATGTGAAAGACGGAAATGGATTCATTGTTTTGAAAATGTCACTTCCATTATATTTTTGGTAGCACTAAGCGAATATGACCAGATTCTTTTTGAATCCAAAAATGAGGTAAGCAGTATTTGTAAGGTAAGCAGTATTTGTAAAACTCGGCAAAAGGAAAAATAATTACCTTTTGTAGTATACTACATATTTAAAAAATGCAACAAAATAATTCCACATAATGTACAGAACTACAGGCAAACTGTAAGATTGGTTTTCAAAACGTAAGATACTCTTTAAATTTGGAAAAATTTGTTATGATACCACACAGCATAATTTTCCTCTCTTTATTTAGTGTGCATTTTTTTGAAGGAAAAAAGTGGTGTAAATAACTAAGTGTTTCAGTGAGTCTATTATTGTGTTTTTGTTGGTTAAATAAAGATAAGATGTGTATAGTTAAGGTTGTTTTTTCCTGCAAGTGTTGTTGCTATTGCAAAATATTTTGAACAAAATTAGGGTTTCTCACTGCAGTACTTTGTGAGTTAGTTTGCGTTGTGTGTGTTTTGTGTATACTTTAATGCCTTCATTATGTCAATCCTGAACCTTAAGACTACTAAACTAATATGGAAAGTAAAATTTACTGTAGCATAATCGCAACATCTTATCTTGTCAATACCTGATCATAGATATATACTGCTCACTACCACCAGATTTACCATGCCTCACTGTATGTACAATGTGTTGTCGTACTGGTGGAAATGTTAGTTTCGTAGGCTTCATTTTTATTTTGTGTAGTATATTCTTTAAAGGCTTGCAGTATCTTATATTATATCCTCGCTAGTGAGGTTACTGTTAGGGTTGCCACAGCAGTGTAACCCAAAAAGAGGACACATACTTGTTCAAAGCATTAAGAAAGGGGACACTATAAAAAAACTCGGAATACATCATAACAATTTTTTATGTAAATATATAAATTAGTTACTTTATTATCTTGTAGTTTAGTAGTGTAAATTAAAAAAACAAACATAATTTCTAGAAATAAACTCCAAGTATGTTAGCACTACAAAATGAAACACAGAATAACATAGTATTCTACATAGGCTGACAAATGCACTGTCTGTAAACATATGTATAACAAACTAACAATGTAATAATTTCCAAAGCAAAGAAGTTTCACATAAGCGCAAGGCCTGTCGGCACTGTTCTTAAACATTTTGTGACCCAGAGACCATATAAATAATACATCTTGGCTGTCTGTTCTTGAAAAAGAGGACATTTGGTCCATTTTTGTAAAATACGGCCGGAAAGTTTACAAGCCGTTGAAAAGAGGACATTTCCAGGTAGAAGAGGACGTCTGGTAACCTTGTTACTGTGGTGATGCAAGATCTTTCTCTCTACAAAATTGCCATCGGCTGCTCTTCTCTCTTTTAAAACTTGACTAATAATGAGTTTGAGGCAGCAACATGGTGCTAACGGGATTTGCAGACACATATAAACCCATCAGCAGTACAGAACTCACATTCATTCAGGTTTGCAATTTTAACATTTACTTCAAACCTTTGGCCATAATAACGTTACATGAAAACAAAACAAACTGTCTGTAACAACCAGAGAGACCATACATCTTTCTCTTTGGCCAGTTAAGAATTAACCAAAACCACATGCATGTGGAACAAAATTAATAAGGCAGCAGATCTGGGATGCAATTATAAGATGGTAAAATTGACTTTGGTGTGGTTCATTACTACAGACTACCCTCTGTTTAGTAACCTTGGTATTCCCAGATTTCAGAAATACTTGTATTTGAATCCAGCCTACATAAATAGGGTCTATAGTTTCTTTATTTTATGAAGAAAATTAAAAAAGTATAAAATTATTAAAACAAAATTCAGGAAAACTTAACATTTTGGTTAAGGTAATTTCACTGATATTTTATTACATATTTGTGTGGATACTCTGAAACAATGCTGGCCTTGATTTATGCAAGACAGTAAAAAATATGATGCTATTGCAATGACATGGCCTACAATTAAACAGTAGGCGTGACTCATCTAGAGAAGGTGGTAGAGCCAGGATGATACTACAAGGCTTTAGGAATAATATTGTCTGTACATGTTTTTGCATTCTGAGAATACTGTTGTTCCTTGGGCGCTGGTAGTCTTTGAATTTGGTCACGCCAAAGTCATGTCAGCCGAGCTTACAGGCCTGAGAACTGCACATTCCTCACGCTAATTGCCTATTTATATTGATCATCTCAGAATAGCACTCCTGTTCACAACAGTAACTATCACTGTAGGAAAGAAAAGAAAATTCAAATCAAACAATGAGAGCCAAAATATATGACAAACCACAGCATCAGATAAAATACTAGCCACAAAAAAAAAAAATAGATATCTTAGCCACTCGTCAATCGTATATCAAATTGTACATTATAAAAGTAATCTTGTAGGTGTGGGCCTACTCACAACCCTCCTATTAAATAGCCTAAAACCAATTATTAATTTTTTTTGTACATTTAATTCCTTCAGACAAACCATGATGAAAAAAATGAGCTTGACTTCAGTATGCCTGGACACTCACTGTGTGCTAGCGAAACAAAATAGAGAACAACACACACATTGAAACAATACCAAACAACTAACATTACTCTCCACCTGGGCATTTACCAAATGGTTAGTGTTGTCATCACATTTTACAAACCACAGCATAAAATAAGTCTCTAGACACACACAAAAAAATATCTTAAACACTAGTCAATCATAGATAAAATTGTATGTAAAAGTGCAGGCCTACTCACATTACACAAGTTAAATAGGTCTACACCTCCTTTTCTCTATTATGCTTAGGAGGGTCATGGTTATATATCTCAAAGTTCTGTTTGGATATTTGCCAACTAGCTTTCACATTTCCGGTTAGGATTAGTGGTGCTGGTAGATAGGCAGTACTTAGCATTTGTAGGTTATGTGCGGTATTTTTGTTGTTATGATTATTTAGCATCTAGTCATGGTTTTACTGATTTTGCTTTCACAATGATGGCAGAATTTATATTGGTAGACCTCCCGACGTTGTAAACGCAGACTTTCTTCGAACTGTTGTTTTTTCCGATTGCTAACGCATCTTGATGACTGTGCTATGTTTTAGTGCCTTTATTGTGTCGATCAGGAACCTTCAGATTACACCATTAATATGGTATGTACCATTCACTTAAGTGTCATCTCAACGTCACATCTCGTTAGTACCCGATCCTAGATATAGCCTTGGCAGTGTACACTTCTAGGTGTGTTTTGTGTGTATTTTATGTGTGTGTTGTGTGTATGTTTTGAGTGATTTTCAACCCCACACATTATTTTTGTGTAATTCTCTTGTGTCGTCAAAGGCAAAGGGACAAAACTTTGTTTTTGGTTTTCCTCATAGAACCGTATGCAGGAGAGTAAAGCTTTATTTAAAACGATTACTACATGTCATTGGTTTCAACATACGTCTGTTATCCTCTTCTTGAACAAAAAGGATCTTTTGGAAGAGAAGATAATGTATTCTCATCTGGTAGACTATTTTCCAGAATATGATGGTGAGTATTTACTACTCTTAGAGAAGCCAGACATTTAAAGTACATAGTTTCATTTTAGACAATCATTAAATTAAGAGTGATACAATGTTTCTCTGTGTAGAATATGAGCAAACCGTGTACTATTTATCTTAATCTGTGTACTGAGGACAACATAACTACAACTTTTTTGAATGTCAGTACATGCATAGAGGATGTTTTTTTCTTTCTTTTGTACAGCACCTTTCAAAATATTTTGATAATTTTATAACACTGGCTGCAAATCCTAATGTCTTAGAAGTACATACTATTGGCAAAAATTTTGGGTGATAACTTTTACTATTGCAAAAAAGTTGTACCTCACAAAAAAAATCAGACCTATCCTAGATCCATCATCAATGCAAAAAAGTTGGATCTAGGATAGGCCTGAATTGTTTTTTTTTTAATTTTCTGAGGTACTTCATCTGGTTTTAAGCCCTGGCCTTGACACGACCTGTAAGCTGTGTAGGATCATTCCCCCCACCCCCAAATCATCATTGTAGTATGTGTGCACCCGTGTGTGTGCACATGTGTGTGTGTTAGTGCATTGTTTTCTGGTGTTTAACTGGTGCTTTCTATCAGAGTTCTAAACAAAGGGATCTGTTGGAAAAGTCTGCTGCCTGTGTAGCTGGCCAGTGATGTAATGGTACCAGTGTAATCTTTTGGCTTCAGCATCCAATTATTGACCAAGCAGAATAGAATCTCCACAGCGTCACATGCAGCGGCAAGGTCTCTTATCTCAGGGTTTGATATTTGATGTAGGTTCGAGAACATGTGGATGGATAAAAATAATACTCGTTAATTGGTGCAACTTTTTTCTACTGAACTTCCATAATTCACCACTTCAGATACTCCCAGACAATTAGTACAAAATTTCCGGTGAGCCGACACGTGGCCTTAGCCATCCTTCCTCCACGAGGCAATCTTAAAGACAGCGTAAGATGGCAGTGCATCCGCTCACCCTCGCGACGGTGCGGATGCATGCCTAGGCCTCAGGGAACTCTTTTAATTATTACAGTATATCTTATACACCACATTGTCACGAATTCAATTCTCCAGACTTGGGCCACCAAAACATTAATTAATTATATTAAGGAACGAGCAAATGTTGGTTATTGAGACTGAAAACAAATTAAATTGAAAAGGTGTCACTCGCGGATGAATACAACACTGAACCAAAACGGCCGTTACAACCCTAACTACGTCACGCCGGCCTTGGGAAAACCAAATATCCTGAAGCCTATCACGTGATCAACTCCACGCCAGCATGACAAAAAGACCAGATACAAACAATGGACAACAAACCAAAACGTAAAATCATTGATTACGTCATTCTTATTAAAGATATCATGAAAAACTACTTGAGTAAAAATCCTGCAAATAAAATGCTGATCAAAATGAGACCTGATTCAATCCTCTAGTACAAAATTTAACTCAAAGACCAATTCCACATGGCAAATGGCTTAACTCTCCATAAGTTCAGTCTTAATCCCAACAAAAGTACAAATAACAATTCGTAAATTAGTTACCCTTTGTAAATATGTCAAAACAATGATGATTTATCACTATTAATCTTAGACATTTTACATTAAAGTAAATTTTAAAATATGTGTGGCTCACCGGTCATCATTACTTAGCACATTGACAGGTCATTTAACATAAAAAGGAATACAATAGTGAAGATTGTTTGATAATCCCAGTTCAAGTTCATTCATAATAAAACAGATGACACACCCATCTCAATCGAAATACATGATGCGTTGGCAAGCCAGGCACACACATACACCTATGACTGGCAATAATAACCATAATTGATCTGTGCCTCCCCCTTTTTTTTTTTTGTGCAATTCCTCTCACTTGTATTACACTATCTAGGTAGATTGTTGCGGAGGGACCATAAGAGCTTGGAGGCATACCAGTGATCACAAACACATAAATTGCCATAAAGGCACAATGAAATACACATACAACTTGAATAGTGGGCTCAATATGGCCAGATGCTTTACAATGATGTAAACAGCTCTAAGGCTCTGCCATCTTTTTTTTTTTCTAATTTTTGCAAACTTTAACTAAACAATCAAACTCAATTAATATTCTGGCCACTGCCATTTCAAGTACATTATTTATCTTGGATTTGTTTGTAAATTGATTAGCTTTCTGGTCACAGCCACTTCATTCATGTTTGCTAAGTAACTGTACGTTACATTTGATTTGGGAATTAGTTCTCAGCGTAATGATTTCCTTCCAGGAAGCATGCCTGCACATAAATTGTGATGTAAACAACTCACAGGGATGCTACCCTTAGTTATGGAACTACCCATAGTGTTTTTTGCCACCTAATTATGCATGCGTAATCAATTACATAATTGTTACCATTTATTATGTGATGCATGGATAGAAGCCTAGGCCTACTTAGCAATAAGTGATTTGTGTTAATAATTTGTTTTGGCTGTTTTGTGCAGAAGTAGCGCTCTGACGCTAGCACTGTTTGTTTCCTTGTCCCTAACATGTAGGTTTCCTAAATGTGCAATCATAGAATGGCCTGAGAGGAGTTATGCCAATGTTTCACAAATTTATAACCACTTAGTTATAGCTGCTGTTGGTTCGCCCTTGTGTTCAGAACTGCTAAGATGAAGTGCAAGTCACAGTATTTTAGAGTGACTTTAGTCCACTCAAAATGTTGGTTTTTGTGCTGTTTAGTGAAGAAATTTCATACTTTGAATGGATGGATTAGCGTAATTTTTTTATTTACGTATGCAGTTCCAGGTGTCTTATTTCTGAGCTAAATGACTGTTAACTAATTTATTGAATGGGGCAGGAATACCATAGTTTATGATAGTATATTTTTTAACTAAAGCTTCCTAGAATATTTTTTTACAGCAACGATGAAAAGGAAAATATTAAAATTAATGGGGTTAATTTGTGTAGTAATTTAGGAGATGGCTTCAAGTAATGTCTTCAGGTATATGGAATCAAATTTAAAATAATTGTCATTTTGAGATTGTAAGAAAACTATAAAATAATTGTGTTATGGAAATGAGAAATTTCAGTATAAAACATGGTTTCACTCTAGGCCTACTGAGAGATCAAATCAGTAATACGAGTACCTCACATTTTTAAGTATAGTTTTTTTTTTAAATTTTTTATTGTGACATGGCAATTGATTATAGCAGCAATTCTAAAGACTGCAAGCTCAACAAGTTGTGTTGAATTACACCATGCTGGTCCTGCTCATTTCATATTTGTTATGTGTAAGATTTTTCACAATAAAAAAAACTATTATTGGATACGGAATAATGGACAAATTCGATACAGTTAGATATATTAGCGTTATGGGACTGCTTATAAAGTGAGTCGTTAATTACCAGGTTTTAGAGATCTTTGCAATAGTATTGTTAAGGTTTGCAAGGCGGTTCACAAACATTCATGGTCTCAGAAAATGTTTTTATTAGTCAATGTGAATACTTGGTACGTATGTCTCTGAAGATTGTGTTATGATCGTACAGTCTCAACGCATAGTGGTTTGTTGGTTTCAGGGCTATCATTTTGCAATTACAATATTTGTTTGATGTGTGTGTACATACATTGTTTGAGAGTGTGTGTCGACATGTCGACAGCAACATTTGCTAACAATTATATTCTCAAAAATTATTTTATTGTGTTATTGTTGTGCAAGTTATTGTGTGTTTTTGTGTATGTGTTATTCAAATAAAACATTGTTACACGTAGTAGACTGGTGTTATTAGAATTATTTTTTACAATTAAGTGTCAAAATGAGATGTTTCAGAATTTATATTTAACGACGTACCAGAAAGTAGTTGGGTCATTTTGTGAGTTTGGATATTCCTTAACTTGGAGTAAATTGTAGTGTGTAATCGGCCAGGGTTGATGCAGTGTGTATCTTTGAGTCTGTTTTTTAGGTCCTCAGAAAGATGCTGGAGCCGCCAGAAAATTCATCCTGAGTATGTTCGTGGATCTGAAACTTGATGGTGAGAAAATTATTTACTTTCATTTTACGAGTGCCACAGGTACATGTATTGTTGGGCCCGTCTCGTTGGCAAGCTTCCAGGAAGTTTCTGCCAAGCTGTTTAAACTGTAGTAGTAGGTAAACTGTAGTAGTAGTAGAAAAAAAACTAATATGTACATAGTAGTTTAGTATGCTGCAACATCAGATAATTTTCCTAGTATTTCCAGTTTTACATAAAATTAATAAAAGTCATGTTTTCCAATAATAATACAATGGAATACTCTGTATCCGTAATCCGTAATTCTGTTATCCGAAACTTATATTATCCATATGTGGTCTGAGGCGTGGAAAAATCTGCAGAACCCAGTGAAAGGTTAAATTCCAATTGTCAGCACTGGCACCATTCCCGCTCAATGTAGATGATGCATGCAGAGATAACTTTTGACACTAATGCTGACGAGTGTTGTGGGGTAGCAGAGTGTTAGTCTCGCTTAGTCTCCTTTTAAAATGTACTAGTGGTGCAGTGTGCGACACATACAGATAATGTTCACCGAACATAAACTTCCTGGTGGTGACGACGAGTCACGTGGTAGCAAACAAAGAAAATAGTTCTATCCATTAACGAGAAGGTTGAGATACTAAAAAACTATATGCTGGCACACATCTCCGGTTATCTTATGATGCTGGCGTAATTTACGACAAAAAAAAAGATCAGCGCTGTAAATTTCATTTTGACTATGATGCAAGAAAAGAAATGTAACGCAGAAAAACAACGAATTTAAAGGGCCCCGCCTACATGCGTGATTGAGGCTTAGAAGTGTCTAGGGTGACCTTGAAGTGCTCATCAAATGGCACATTGCCACGAGCCAAGCACTTAACTAGCATGTAAGATTCCAGCAATCCATTTTTACAGCGGGATATAATAAGCGGGATATATAACCATATAATTTTACTGCTGTTAAGTCTGTAGTAAAATTCAGCGCACTTTTCTGTCAGAGTTTTGCGTACATCTGGTTAGTACAGTAGCCTGAAAAGGTCAAGTTTAGCTGTATTGGAGAATTTCGAAACAGTATTTTTAATGAGTGTTTTGGCTTACCAATGACATTTTGCCCATATCAAATTTTTTTTCTCATACTTGGCACAATGGGCACATGTGGAATCGTTTTGTAAAAAAATATATTTAAGAACTCATTGAAATGCACTTGAAGTGCACGGCACCCTTAAAGAAAACTGGTGATCCTGATGTGCTTCTTATTCAGTTGTTCCGTGTGCGGCGAAGTGAAGGTGTTTGCATCAGTGTTGTTAGAACTGGCAAAGACACAGTGATATTTTTTTTTTATTTCTGTGACATGTTATGTAATTAGTCATTCTCTGTGTGCTTTGTGCACACATGTGTAATTGTAACACACACAAATAACAAACCTGTGGCTGTACATGTAATCTAAACGTTGCCTGAAACAGCGGCAGTCATTCGAAGGCTGCCCCTTTATGTATGGACGCACGTACAATTACATGAAGTAGCTTCAAAAACAATGTATGTGTGTATCAACGCCAAATATACTTTCACCTCAAACTTTAAATTTGTGTGTCTTGAGAAATATCTTTCCATTGACTCTTTTACATAAGAAATTAAATATATAACACTAATGAAAATGTCAGTGCATGTCAGACGTCATGCCTTTGTATGTATCTCTCTCCAAGTAAGCTCTCTAGCTTGTGAGTCACCTAGCTCCAGCGCATCCTTGGCAAGGTCACTACCACCACTGGCTGTAGCTACCGCCTGATGACATCCTATTCATACCAACTCCTTGACATCACAAGACTGCAAAGTTCTACTGTGAATAAATTTAACATTTGCAGAGATGTAGCCACGTGGGGCGGCATGGGTCGGTAAAACCCTCACTCGGAAATTGCCGACCCACACTAATTTTATCTAAAGGCCATAAATTCCAGCATACATGGTGAGTAATGTTATCTCCTTGTTGCACTAATAAGTTTTTGCCGCCTGGCCGGAGTCAGTAGAGTAAAGGTGGAAGGGGGAAGTTGGAAGATAAGCCTTTGTGCTGGGCTATGTTCAGTACTGTCAGTGCTGATGCCCTTCTAATGATGGCGTGCCCAGATATTGTGTGTATGGCAAGAGTGCAGTTAATGCAAAAACGGCGCCGTGAACGAGTCCAAACTAAGTCACTTATGCTGTTCTTACCCATTACCCAGCTTTGTTTATTTTCCAAAGCTGGCCTGGCTGATATGTAGTGCTGATAACGCTTCTCCCTCTTGTTTTGTCTTGCTTTCACTTCGCTTGCAGTCACACACATACACAAACTGCCTCGGGTAGATGCGGGGAATGAAAAATCCTGTAGTGCAAATGGTAATAGAGATTATCTTTAGCGGCATAAGTATAAGCGTGAAAGTGAGCTGATAAAGGCTAGGGGAAGGGTAGGGTTTCAGTTTGGATGCCTGCAAGATATTTTTCTGCCAAGGGGGTGGGGGAGGATATTGATTGACATTTCCCGGTAAACGCGTCGCAAGTTGTTTCCCACGCTGATGTTTGGGAAGGTATGTGGAGGAGGGGAGTGAGCTGCCAGCCGTGAGACAAGCATGTAACTCTAGCTGTCACGGTCTTTATCTTCAAAAAGTAAGATTAAGATTTCTCTTTATTATAAAGAAATGGGGAGTAGATAAACTGTGTAACGGTCAAACCAGCCTTGTCGGGGGGAAGGGGGGGAACCGTTCCAACAAGAATGGTGTGAAATCAAGCAATACATGGCTGATAACCACCGAAAAAAGACATGTACAGAAGTTGTACACTTTCTTTGCACTGACAAAACAATTAAAATTCTGTTTCCTAATATAGCCAAACTTGCACAAGTTTACAGAGTTATTCCACTTCACACAGCTGACTGTGAGAGAGACTTCTCTCAAATGAAGCTCATAAAAACTGACTTAAGAAACAGACTGGGTGACTTCATGCTCGATTCCCTGCTACTCATTTCACTGGAAGGTCCAGATGTCCAAGAGTACCCATTTAAAACTGCAGTTCAGCATTGGGCAGCACAGAATAACAGAAGAATTTGCTTGAAATAGCAGTGAAAGTTAACCATGGTTGAGATTTTTTGTTAAATAAAATTGGGGTGTTTATAACAGATCTACAGAATTTGACGTAAAAATTAAATTTTTTTAGTGTATTACAGTTTTTGTACAGGTAACCCACACTCTCAAATTCCTAGCTACATCCCTGCATTTGTGACTTTTAAGCATTGTGGTGAATTATTAATTGTATTATGTTAATATTCTTTGTTTGTAAATTCTGGCAAACGTCAGCCTGTCAGAGCGGACTTGTTGTGCGGCATAAAAAACGCTGCTAGATAATCTTAGCTATCAACCCTAACAATGAACTGTTATTCAAAAAATTCTGTTATCCAGAATGGTTCAGGTCCTGTCCATTTCTGTTACAGAGTGCTCCACTGTGTGTTAATAATCCTTACCAAAGTGGTTAGGCTCTTGTGCCCTCCGAAATACTAAGATTTTTTACCATTCCTTCACAGACCATGCTTCTTTCAGAGACTGCTGTCTTCAGAGACTGAATTTTACATAATCATGTGTCTGCAGAATACATATTGAATATAAAGATACCAATGGTAAATTTTGCTTGTAGTTCTCATAGTTTTCAAAAGGAATGGGTAAAAAGTGTTTGCTGATTTTTATTGTTCAGTATAAGTCCAGCATAGAACAGTGTGCTCAAGAAAAACTGGAAAACAATTATTTGTTTCTATTGTGGTTTTAATTATTATACAAAGAAATTTTCTACACATTACTTAAACGTCTTTGACTGACTCCATTTGCCCAGAAACGAGATTATAATTGTTTGGTTGCCTAAGTATTGAAGCAGATATACTTAGTGTTTTGAATTTTTTTTTTTCTTTGTTTTTTAATCTTTTTCATGTAGAAGATTAACTCAGTTCTTTAATTCCCTCACTACTTTTCAAGTTATAAAATAAGGCAAAAAATAATGGAGAGACGGGTTTTTGCCTTCTTTCATGCTCTTGCGTGTCATTTGACGTCATATGGGCCCTACCCTGTCCTTTGTTTCCTCTCAAACCCTGATGTCGTAAGGCAAATTCTCTATTATATTCCCATCGGGTCACCTCTCGACCCTGAACACTGATTGCCAGTTTCCTCAACTCAGTCAAGGTCATTGGATACGAGCACAAATTTCATTCTGCTCTAGTAGCCGGAGAAATGTTTTCCATGATCAAAGTGATCAAATCCCTTTCGTCTCTCAAATCTCCTAGGGCCCTACTATAATCCACTATTGATTCCACGAAAGATATAAAAGGCTCATTAGGTTTTTGAAAACGTACCTCGTAACGTTTAATATACCTTAACCTAATGCCTACGGGACAAATGCGATCTACAACCCCTTTTCGAAAATATTTGACACTACATGTGTCGTCATTTTACAAGGTTTCTGCCAGAACTTGCGACAGAAGTCCCATACACTTTACCGCCAAGCCTGTTCAAACTCTTATCGGAAATCTGATTCAAGTCTGTTATTCTCGATAATTTAATCAAAAACTCTAGTTTTGATTCCACCTCCCAGGAATCCACGCAAGGTAAGGTTTTAATCAAATCTCTAGTCCATCTTTCGTTTTGTTCCTTTACATACCCTTATGTTCCCATACAATGTCCTTTTGCCTCTCTTCCTCTTCCTTAAACCAAGTAATCGCTCTTTGGCGCAACTCAATAGCTGTTTCGTCTTTAAGTTACTACAAGACCCCACTCATTTAAATTCAGGATCAAATTGGCCCGCCCCAGACGGTACAAAAAGTCCGACGGTGCAGACATGCCTATTTGAGAAATTGTCACTGTATCCTGGTTTAAAAACGCCTAGTAGGAAAAAATTATTGAACTTTTAAAATTTTATTTTTAGTTTCAGCAATTTTTTTAAAATACAAGTAATTTTTATTATTTAATTTTATGAGCATGTCATTGTAGCCTGCAATGTATCTATCCACTGTGATTTTTTTTTAGTTTGGTATATCAGTTGGTTTTAGTGTAGTCGTTAAAATGGAAACATGCAAAATATGACTTTAACAAGCCATTACGCGAAAACTATTAGAGATAAAAAAATTTCATAAGAGTCAAATTTAGTCATGTTTTGTGTCTAAAATGAGAAAAAAATATCTGGTACAAATAAAAAATAAAAAAATGGTGATGAAAATTGTGGTAGACTGCGCCCTTAATGTAAGCCTTTAGGTTTACCTCAACACATACACGGACAGGGCAAGACTTGTAGAAAATATATATCAACTAATCTACGCTTATAACTATTAACAATGCCGGTTACCTTCATAACATTCTTGAGCAAAGGAAGGAAACATTTAATAACTTTAAGATTATTATATTCAATACTCAACAAAATTTACAATCTCTATACAATCTCAGAAAATCACGTGCCACAAGGCATTGAATTACAATATGTCCAAATATTGACATTTAAAATATCTCTCTCCCGAAGAACACAAACCGCACACTCTTTCTCTCATGCTCCATATGTCCAGTCAAACCAGTAAGCTTCACAACGCGATTACATTTTCCATACCGCATTTGATAGTGAAAGCCTAATCCTTCCACTACTATTCATCTAGGGCTTTCGTTCTTATCCCAGAAGGAAAAAAGGCTAGAAACCTTAGGCGCTGCCTCCTCAAATCCTTGAGTCAAAACAAGGAATACAGTGACCTTCTTACTCGCGGCAACACACCTTCGAAAGACGTCATCAATTGACGAAATTAAAATCCGACTCACCAAATCCAAGTACTGCCGCTCCCACGATAACTACACATTCTCGACAGACAAGCCACACTCCCCTTCCAATCTAGGTAGTCAGGCCTGATCATAGTAAGCTGATTAGCGACTCCTCGTCTTCCCGCCGCCACCTTATTTCTTTCGATCCGTAAGTGAACTGACTCATGGTTTCAGCCTGTTGTCGTCTAGACCAGGATTCGTGAGTCTTAACATCAAAACGTCCAGCGTATAATATCAATTACATTTTCTTCCACTTGTGCATGGCAAGCATTCATTATTTAATTGTTTAATTTATTAATCTCGTAAATTTTAAGTACCATTACTTTAAACTGCACTGACTATATTTTAAGCACTGACTATTTCAGATCTCTGAAATTTGCGTGAAAAAGAAATTGCATTGTTCAACCTGTAAAGTAGGAAACTAAAACATTTACGATTTAAATATCTTCAATTGCTAGTAGTAAGTAATTCTGTATTTTGTGGGGAAGGGGGGGGATAATATTAATAATAATAATGGCAACAATATGCCTGCAACAATTTATGTAATTTTATTATTTATACGAAACTAAGAAAATAGGGAAAATTCCTAGAAATAGTTTTTAGCATTTACCTGATTCTTCCAAATTATTTTGGCGCTAAATGCAGCCAGGCAAAGCAATAGCTCCATGAACAGTGTAATTTTAAAATTATTCAACTTAAATAATTTTATATTTTCAAAAGCAGCCATAAACCTTGTAAACACATTCTTATTGGCTAACACATTTATGATGTAACCTTACTTATTTTGGTTAACCACTGTACGCCAGAGCACTATTGTGTTTATTGGAATCTTTCACCGACTTAAAAAACTGATAAAATTTAGTGGTCCCAGTTACGTAAAAGCTAGCTCTGTAAATTTGCCAGTTGTTAGGCATGCATGGTTTTAGATTTGGTAGTAAACAGCAAAGATTTATTTCACTGGTGTTGATTTTAAAGGAGTGAAGACAGCAAGGTATTAGTATCTGTCGCATAATGTGACGTTTTAGTTATAGGTTTGAGTTCACGTAAATTTAATTTGAATTCCAGAGTGATAACAACATAAAACTATGAATTCATTGTAGTGTTTCAGATTCTGTATGTAATCATAAGTTTGGGTTTGAAAGGTCAGCCGAACGAAGTTTGTATGTGTACAAAAAGTGAACCTATCAAGCTGATAGCTGGTATGTGTTTAACCAAACGTAGCACAGATTGGTGATTCGAATGTTCTGTTTGCAAGAGTTGGGAAAATAATACAGCTGATCAATTATTTTATTACTACTAAATTTTTTCTCTCAGTAATTTTTACGTTTCTCATGAACGGCATTGAGAACTGTGCTGACATCTTGGGACAAGTATCGAAAGACCCCACCCACCACTCGAATTATTGGCCAATCACGGTTGCATTGAACTCGTATTTTGGCTAACGACATTGTCTCAGCCAGTGGAACAGCTATAAAGACTACAGCTGCTGGGATTTCGTCGCAAACTGCAAGCTATTGACTGCAACTTTTAACTTAAAATAACTTATTTATTTTATATTAACAGTATCATGTTGCACACAATTAATCATTACTTACGTAAACTATAGTTTTGTCATTATTAGCAGACTGTAAGGTCTTTTTTTGAAACTTAAACCATGCAGTCTGCCTTGATTTATCAGTCAGTGATGTAATTAAGATTTTAATCTTTGTAAATTGCATTTTATTGCTGTGCAAATGAACTACTATCCACGTTTATACTCTTCGGAGTTCAAACCATACTCGACTTTACTGCGTAAAATACTTTATTTAACACAATTTCACGACTTGGTACGTATGTTGCTGTCGTTTGTGTGTTACGTACGTCAAAATGTACAGTATCGTGACATCAGAGGGACATCAACGTGGCAGTTCACGTTTTTACAGCGTAAAACAGACTGCTCATTTTATTTAAGTTTTTCTAGAGTCACACAGATGCAAAGAAAGAAAGTATGGTACCGTTGTTCATTAAATTAAACACTCTTTTAAATAGAAATATAATTAAGAAATAAGAATTTTCGCTATCATAGGCGTCTGGGTTGTAACCATATCTCATTTTCACTTGGTCCAGACAGTCATTGCTGCACAAATTTTAGCATAGACTAGGCTGCAAAATAACGTACTAACGAAGAATCTCTTCCTTCACACTAACAGAGTACACATTTAAAATACCGTAACTTGGCGCAGTTGCTAGAGCACTTGCCATCCCACCACGGCAATCAGGGTTCGATTTCCGGCGGGGCTGGTCCTCGGATTTTCGTATATGGGAATCGTACCGGACGATGCCACTGCTCGGTGGATTTTCTCTCGAGATCTCCCATTTCCCCAGCTCTTCATTCTGGCATTGCTCCACACTCACCTCATGTCAACCATCACCAGCATTAAAGACTTTGATTTTGAGTGCTGACGGAAATCTCTTCACTTCACAATAGCGTAACGTGTTCAATTTAGAATTTAGTTTGATGCAAACAAATACTGGCAAATATTAAATAACGACACACCTATCTAACATAATAATGAAAATAAAATAAAAAAAGTTTGAATCACTGTGACATAAATGAAGTTGAATTTAATTTTTTGAAATTAGATAAAAAGTAATAATAATAATACGAGCCATTATTTGGGATTTGACATTTGCATTTAAGGGGGCGGTTTACGAATTTGCTCTAAAAATGGTACTTTTTGTTTGAATATACCGAGAATGTTAATTAAGTTAAGAACAAATGAATTACGTATGCAGAAAGTAGACAGTTTGTAGATTTTTATGATGCATCATACATATTAGATTCACTTGCCCAAATTGTATAAAATAAATTTTCTAATTTTGACTGTACATATTAGCTCCACAAAGTGACACTATTTGACGGAATATGAGTGTAATTATGGTGCGGTGACTAAAATCTAAGTTTTAAAAAGTAATTTTACTCACCTTTGTAAAATATGTTAATGCTAGCTTTGTTATTCAATCCAGTATGATATTTTTTCCCTTTAGATCAATTTACTGTGGGTTGTAAAAATACATTCTTTTATTGTATAGGATAAATAAACTTACGCATTCTTATACAGAGGTCGTTACGCCGAGATTACTCTTAAAATTCATATATTGATAATGAGCAAAATCCTTACAGTTCTCACGTAATGCGTAAAATACTGTAGTGCCACGCGCGATTAAAAATATCTAGTTGCAATGCCATCAAGAGAGTGGGTCATAAGCAGCTCATGCTGCTCGGGGAGAGAGAGTATGCATAAGCGGAGATGCCACGTCCGTCCCCGCGCCAGCCTGCCTATATGCTATCTGCAGTAACGAGCAGCGTATTACATTACACGTAAAGATACGATGGGTGAGAAAACGTCTTCCTATAGCAAAAAAATAAATAAGAAGGTGAAAGCTGTAACATTGTGTTGGCGAAGAAAGAAAGAATTTGCACAAGTAAACAAACAAGATCGTGGAGCATATATATATATATATATTTATTTATTTATTTATTTTTAGTTCAAAATATGTTAAATATATATGTATAT
>PNEQ01094900.1:0-10576 GCA_003012365.1 Medauroidea extradentata
AAAAAAAGGGGGGGGGGGGGGGTGGTGATCGAGGGGCCCAAGACCTACCAAATAAACCAAACTTGTATTGTTCGATTCGCAACCGTTTAAAAGTTACGAATTTTTTAAAATAATATTTTTCTGTATTCTACCCTGAACTAAGCATTTACTGATGAAGGAAAAATTAATGGTCCATGTGGAACGAAGTTTGTACATATCAAAGGTGATTAGTGTCGTCACATTTAAAAATTCATTTCACGTCGCTGAGAGTACAGTTTCGTTGGATAATAAAATCACTTTCACAAAAGTTGTTTTTGTTTCTGAAAGTGGTGTATTACAATAAGAAATATGTAAAACTTAAATCTGGCAACTTGCTGTCAACCACACACGGAATGAAGCAACCATTTTAGTGTTGAACTCTATGAAGTAAAGAGCAGTACCTTTTTATACGTTGTACATAAGCATGATTTCCAAAGATATTATTTTATCAGAAACTATCTAAACACGTCTTCAAAGGTTTTAATTTAAATAGAAAGCTGGAATATTAAAAACCTATTATGAAATTCAACTTAAATAATGAGGCAAACTACATATTAGTATTTTGACTACGGGTGTTTTATGAAATGTAATTTCAATTATTATCGATTAACTAGCTACGAAATATTTAGAAACTTGCACGGGCAAATTGCGTTGCAGGAATGAAAAAAATCATTTTTACAGTTATGTATAAAATTAACAAGGAACATTTTTTTTTACCTTTATTATAAATTTTGTACAGATTTGTCATGTTAATAAGCAGCTAAATTTTAGACATCTGAGAAAAATATTAGCAATTATACGTATATAGGATAAGCCAGAGGCGAAAAAAAAAAAAACTCAAATAGAAATATCATCTTTTCGTAGAACATTCTAGTATAACATGGAAAAACAAATGTCAGTTTGAAAAATAAAGTATTACCTTGGTTATATACGAGCCATTTCGTAAGCATGTTTGAATGACAAAATCATGCTATAATTACAGTTCATTTCTCATACATGCAAAATGAGATCTACAGCAGCGCTTATTGATTTACCATTTCAGTACTAAAAGCGACCAAATGTTCTAAATGGGTCACTGCAATTAGTTATAATGGGAGATAATTTGCAGTTTGATTACTATCACAAGCAGTTTTCCAAAATATCCTGTCTGCCAGTATATTTTCATTGAAAACGGGCTCATCTGCCATACCGTTATAGGAATTAATAACGTTACCTTTTTAAAATGGAAAACTTCAGATTTAACGTGAATCTGATTTAATGACGAGATACGAAGTACTATTTACAAGTGTTTTAATACTTCTCCAAGAAATAAAATTTCTAAACCTGCATATACAGCTGTGATTGGAACAAAAATGGTTTTAAATGTGTTCAAGAAGTTGAAACTTCTGCACACTGTTATTTAATGAGTAGTGACTTTACATGATATAGCCTTAGATGGTTTAAACAATATAACAGATTATTAAAAGACTTTGAGACAAACTGCCACCATACGAATTTATAAAGAATATCTCCAAACACGCTCAGTATATGACGTGTATGTTAGAAAGAATAAACCATCGTGCCTATGGTTTTATATAAAAATGAGTGTCATATAGATATTATATTTTTATGTATCTTCGATTACGACGATAAGAAAAAAATGTTACCCAACACGCATAAATAATTATCCAGCGTCATATCTAAATAAATTCATAAATCAAAATTTATAATTGAAATAATTTTTAACTAAATTTAAAATAACAATAATAATCATAATTTGTTTATTGTTTTAGTGATAATCTTCAGCATAAAGACTGAATTTATATAACATTATTTTACCATCTTTATCCCTTTAAGGGCGTCGCCTACCTCACGTTTCAGATGCGTTGCTGTGTGTTCGTAAACAGTTTTTTTTCTACGGAACCATTCCATGTGTACCCATTGTACCAACTTACGAAAAGAAAACACACTTCATATGATCGGAATTTAATTTACTTAGACACTATGTTTATTCAAATCACTATTTATAATCCCTCCAACATGGCTAAAAACGACCTTTTCAGACTGCCGTACTTCAAAATGTACTAACAGGATGAATGTGAAACTCAGATTACCACCTGCATTGAAATTAGTTGCAGACTTTCCACCAATAAAATTATGTGGTCACCCACCGCTTAATGTCCTGTAGTAAAAACCGTTCGGCGGGAAGCTAGCACGCTATTGGTTCGTTGAGGCGACGTGGCATTTGATGCGCGCTTCAAGGTCACCAATATGTCTCTGTCTTTTCTGAGCCTCTAACGCGCAGATAGGCGGCGCCCTTAATTGAGCCCTCCTCTGATTAATTGAGGCATCTTCCAATTTCAGTAATGGTTGCATGGATTATAATATCAATGTCGCTAAGTAATGGATAACTTGTTGACAGGGTAAAATCTAGTAGTCTCATTGCACAACAGATCTCTTGGATTACTTAAGTGGCAAAATTATATGTCACGTAAGAATGCACATTTTAAACAATACCGCTAAAGTGCCAGTTGCTACTATGATGTGTGAGATATCGTTATTGCTTGAGGGTTGTATGTACCTAGAAATAAAGCTGTACTGCCGACAATTTTTGCAACATCTCTAATTCTTAGTTCAAAGTCTTTACATAGCTCGGCCTTAAATGAGGTAGACATCCGCAATACACTGATTTAGTAAGTTAATCAAAATTAACGTTTGTACCAATATATTACTATTGAACGATTCTTGCATAGGGAGCAAGTTAAAAACTAGACAAATATTTTAGACGTAAAATTTGCAGCAACTGGTATCTCACAGAAAACCAGAGACGACGCACAAACTAACGGAAAAGTGAGCCAACAAAATGACTTTGTTTGCAACTGGCAAACATTGCTAAACTTGTATAATTCCACAAGGAATTATGTCAATATTGGCCGGGATAGAATAGGATGTACAGAGTACGTAAACCCCTTGTTGACTATAATTATGTGCCTGAAGACGGGGGTAGACTGCAATCTCCGAAACGTCACAACTTTTTTTGTCGCTAGGAGACCCTGATTGTGTTTCTGTGTTTTCTATGTTTTATTGTCCACAGTCACTGTGTTCTGTGTATTCGTTCACTTTCCACAAGGTGTCTGTGTTTCAGCTAGTTTATTTTTTGGTATTTTGGTGCTCGTTTGTGTTAATTTATTTTCTTGTAACTCATTGACTGAATTCCTTCTGGAATTGTACATGTTCGGCTATGTTTGCCAGTTGCAAACAAAGTCATTTTGTTTGTATACTTGTCGGTTTGCTTGTGTATAGTCTCTGGTTTTCTGTGAAACACTATTTGCTGCAATGGCTTATGTCCAAAATACTTATTTATTTTGCACCAATAGCTTTGGTAAATTAATTATTTTCATAATATGAGCTCCATAACTTTACAGTCACGGGAGTCGCAACTTAAAGAGTCATGGCAATGTTTTGAAGAACTGACACAAAAATGTGTTACGTTGAATACCTACGAATTTTTAAAATAGACAAAATAAAACTTCTATTAAAACACAATGCGGTAAGAAAAACTGCAATCATTACTTCTACGAAAACAACTTTCATTGTAAGCTTCTCTAGGACTATTTTAACCGTTACGAAAAATGATTGTCCTTGACTCTAGTCGTTACTCAAATGACCTTTGCTTTTATAACTCTTCAAGTGTTCCGTGGTTAAGAGGGACTACACAAAAACATTTAAGTATGATTGGGACAGCACTCACACTTTTACTAGGGCGACGACGTCAGTTAACGTCGCAATTTTGTTAGACTTCAAAGCGAGGTAATTGCACGTGGTTGACCACTGACTTACGACCTTAGGGGAGGGCCACATCATCCCCAACAACCTGACAAACAATTCTACGTTACGATACTTAACTGACACACCCGTTCAGTTATTAAGTTTCCTTCACGTTCCGTGTGTTCCGCTGGAGTTAACGGCCTGAAAATTCAAATTGACTCCCTCAGGGCCTTTTGGGAGCTCTTCAAACACAAGCCTTCCACAAATATTTTGTACGGTAGCTGCAATAAACCCAGGCAAATCTTAAATCGCCGCACGGACTGCCGTCAAAATTATCTCCTTATTTGCATTTCCTGCAGTGTATTAGATATTTTTTGAAGATTCTGTTCAGCGAAACTTCTGTAATGACGTTCGTTAATGTTATTTCTTGTACTCGTGGGTGTTTGCATGTTAGAGCATTTCGAACCTCAGCTGTTTCAATTGGAGAGTGTCTTATCGGGAGTAAACTCACTCCGAATTGTATTTCGTACTAGTATTACTTTTTATACTTAGTATCCAACATGGTTTTCATACTAATTTTGTAGCAGTTAGTACGTAGTTTTGGATCAATGACTTCACAGAATCATGCTGTTGTTACTAGTACTTACCATGTTTTCAAACACTGCAAATATTATGTGCTGCTTATTGGTCCGCCTCAGCAATTTTTCGTACTTTCTTAAACATGAAAGTACGTAACTATGTGATTCTTAGGAAAGAAATAATTTTATTTAATTATTAATTAGTTATTAATATAAGTAAAATGTGTAATATTTTAACTGGACAGATATGGAAAAATATGTCTTTAAAATGTAAATTACGTAAAAATTTCTATACTCCAACATTTTAACTATCATTATTAATGTTGTTTTTTTCTACACTGTGGTTACAAGATTTTAATGCTAAATCGCAATACTACACTATGGCAATTTAAGGTTCTATAGTATTAACTTTATATCTTAGCCTCAAACTGACTGGAAATACTATTTGTAAAAGCTTTGCCTAAAGAAAAACATTCACGTTACTGAAAATTATTTAACAAGGCACGCAAATGCATTGCGTATGTAGTATTATAAAGCCTAGTCAAAAAAGTTCATACTTGGCATAAAATTTATATTAGTTAGATGCCTTTTATCAAATACAGCAATCAGTCAAGTATAGTAAGAGTAATAAATTCGTGCGCATATAGCTGCCTGCCTTCATTGCTGAGTTTATTGGAAACTATATTAATATTTAGTATTACGGATAATAATTACTAATTTCAGTGAACGTAGTTCTGAATTTTACCCTCATTATTATTAACCACGAAAGAATTTGTTCTGTGAGGTGTAGTAACGAAGGACCGAGAGAACCACCTACTGCATAATTCCTGGCGCAGAACGGTGCTGAATGAAGGTTAGAGGATTCACGGGGCCTCGTGGGAAACAGCCGTGTGCTCCACCACCCACACACACGCGAGACAGCGCTGCCCCTGCGGCTTCGTGATGCAGGCAACCCTGCTTACCAGTGCGGCTTGGCGGGCTAGCCTACAGCTCGCAAGTCGGGCGCGGACGTTGCTGAGATATGACAGTCCGCCCACATGTTTTTTTGCTGTTAGACTGTTGAAGTTATTGTTCTTCTAATTTATGGTTGTCTTTAGTTAAAGTTTGGAAAGTGCTTTATAACATTTTAAAGATGTATGGCACGTCACTGTGAAGGACGAAGTTGTGTTTCGTATTCTACATATGTTATAAGTTTTGTGATTTAAAGATGTAATCGTCAGAAGTTACGACTTTTTAAGTAATAAATCTTCTAACATGTAATTTGGTTACGTACGACTTCACAAAGTTATGATTTTTAATGAGATGCATGTGCTTAGCTCTGATAATGCGTTTTCTCAAGCCTTCTAAGCTATCGCTTCACTAATATATGATTATCTAAAATGTATGTGCTGATCACAATCCAAAACTGTTTCACCGAAGCAAATGAATGCTGACTGCTGGTGTAAACCCACTCCATTGACACATGTTTCGGTCCAGTTCATATGCATGTGCACAAAATGTGATTATATTTCTAAGAGCTTTTCAATTTGGAATGACATTGCTTGTTTCCGGCGGCCAAGGAACAGGAATCAAACATATTTCTTTTAAAGAAATAAACTACCAAATTAAATTATTATGTCTGATAGATTTATTTAACACAATGTGATGCAATTTTAATTGGATACGTAAACGTCACTTACACTGTATGCAAAGAAAGATTTATTTTTATTTTTATTACATTACACTGATGGAAATATTTAGCTGGACAGTAGAAATCTTTTTGGCATAGCCAAATAATTTGTTGAAAAGTGACACTTGACTTATCTTTTCGCTGAAAACAAATTACATCGTTGTTTAAATGTGTATGCCTAAAAGTGTAATCATCGGTGAGCATAACTAATTCATTGACCCTCCATACTGTCACATTCTACGAGTCACCAAAATTAGGTAGTACCAACTATCGAAACAGACGCCTTTCTTGTATATTGGCACTCATGATTAAACTGAGCGTTAATGAATGACGTGTACATATATATAAACACATGCATAATACAGTGCACAGGCTTTCGCGGTCATTGTCTGAATGATATTGGCTTTTGGGTGTCGGCCGCGTCGAAGTCAAATTTGCTTCCAACATTTCGGCAAGAATTGAGGTTGCCATCTTCAGGGAAGCAGATAGAAGTGGTTACCTTCTGGTTCTCTTGCCTTTATATACCTTGGGCTAGACTGGTAGTGCATATTGATTGGTTGGACTGGTGGGGCAATCATAGGTTTCTATGTTCTGGACTGGCACCACTGTTCGACCTGTCATGGTTGGTCTATAGTCTGCCAGGTGTTCCACTTGTTTTTCAGAAATTTATTTTAGAAGATATGTCCAGATTTTACTACATTTGTATATATGTATACTCCACGGTTTCTGTAAAAAGTTTCTTTATTTTTTTTTTAACCACAGTATATAATAGTACACAAGTAGGTATTGATATTAATTTAACTGCACCCGAAAATAGCAAATAACTCTTGAGGTGTAATGACAAACCACGACGTTCACAACCATTAAAGTTTTGTTAAACCTGCAAAATATACACTGTGTTCTTTGAAGCACATGAATATATTGATTTAGCTATTTTTTTTACGTCAGGCGGAAAAGCTTTGTCCATCAAACTACTAAGTTTATTAAATTAAAACGCTCAGCTGTTTAATACCTTATGCACGTGGCTAAGTTATTTGTAAGCAGAAGTTTGCATTCCTTTGATACTGTTAAAATCCAAAATTTAGTAGGAAAATTATTTAAGTGAAATTTATCAAACTCAAACTCTCAGTTTAAGTCAGTTGCTTATTCACGAGTCAACAAAGCGTCAGTGATGTTGGGACTGTTAATGGCTTTACCACTTGTTCGTGATCCTTACAGATTTAAAACACGAGCTGAACTCAATGACATTAAATTTTCCGTTCAAAATTAAATATCTGCGGGAAACAATGTTTGATGCTCTTTATTTGAATTTATACTGGCAGTACGCCCGAGGCTTTTCTCGCGTGTGTGGCAGATAATATTTGGTTTAATTGAAAACCTCTTTGTACACCAGATAGGTAATACAGTCATCAAGTGTTATTGAATAACTAAGCTGCTAGTTGAGCTAATTCTAAGGCAAGTTATGTAACTATAGCTGCCCACGTGTAAAAAGTTTTTACCTGCCAGAAACAGTGACTTTGCCTGGGCGTTATTTATAGTCACAGCAAGGTTGGCGTTGTGAGGTTATTACAGATTCTTTATTGTAAGAGGGTAATCTAATGAAATACGCAGTTTACGTGCTATGAAGACTGATTTCACCCGAACACATGGGGCCGCAATAACATTATTGTTTTTCAAAACCTTCACTTGAAGTTAAGTGTCATTAGGCAGTTTTGGCAGGATAATTTTACGCAGAAATATAAACGTATTTGGTGCCCTAACGTTCTAAATAGTGATATCGTACGTGTAGACTGACGCAATTGAAGAACTTTAGTGGATAGTGGACTGCATAATCCATTTTTATCACTTTTGAACTACTTCAACAAAATTGCACTAATTTAATCTGACTTGCAGTTTTTGTGTGTCAGAATTACGCATTTGCACAGCCTATGACGAAATGTTGGGGTCAAGAACCTACGGAATAAAAGCAGAATTAAACATTTTAAGTAACCCACGTCATAAAAAAACTCTAAAAAGTAAAAAAAAAAAAACTATATTTCTCTCTTGGCCTTTTAACTGCATTAACAGTACCTATTAATATTTTAATGATGAGCGTCGTCAAGTCGGGGGACCGCTATGTGAAAAAGTATAATTAGTTATACATAGGTAGAAACAATAGAAAATATCTACTAGTTTCAAATTGTACGTATGAACTTAGTTTTGTACATCAATCTTACAAGCTCTATTATGTTCATGCAGTGTTTCTATATTGTACCAATTATGTAAGAGGCGTAGGCTTGATAGCCGCGCGCGATGTGTGGTACTGGCAAGGGGGCGGGGGCGTCACAGAATGCGGCGATCCGAACGGGCAGACACTCCTGTGCTGATGTCGTTGACGGTTGTGTCTACTTTGCGAATTTTTCAGAGTAAATTAATGAAGGCTGAATACTAAACGATTGGATGTTGTTGTTTTGTTACATGCCAACGTTTCTAACATGGAGTAAGTCGTTGTATAATCCATACTTTTATCATTATCAATTTTCGTTTTACTTGTATTCCTTTCTTGTTTCATTTAATTAGCGGCCCCCCGACGTGACGACGCTCATCATCAAAATATTAATAGGTACTTTTAACGAAGGCTAAGCGAGAAATATTATTTTTTATTTTTTTTACGTTTTAGAGTTTTTTGTGTCGTGAGTTACATAAATTTTTTAATTTCGCTTTTATTTCATTATTTTTAAGTTACTCACATACACTAAAATTATAAAATATTTTTGTAGAGCAACAATGCACGTTTGGAGTTTCAATATGAATTTAATTCTTGTTTGTACTTCTTTTGTTTGCTTTAATACTTTGTTTGTAAATAAGTTATTCGTACGCACTGATTACAAAAAAATAATAATTTCTTTGGTTAGATGACAATAGTAATGATTTTATGTTTAGGTGATTATTTTGTAGTGCTAGTTCACGACTATATAGTTTAATTACTTTTAAATTTATTTGAATAGTTTCTCATTATTTTTTGTGTAAGCTTCAGTGTAAGTGTTAAACGCGGGAATTGGGAGAAAAACCAAAAAAGCTCAAAATGAAGCCAAAAGGCGCAAATTAACGCAGCCTGAAGATTACACTCCTAAAAGAAAACAGTTTTTGCTATCAGAAGCTACTCGAAAGGCTGAACAACGCAGTCATGGAAGTCCACAAGACAGACAGCGTCATTTGGAGAGGTATGTGTTGACAAGACTTGGCCGAGATCTAAAGAAAATTATGTAGAACGTATTTTACGTCCAACAATAAATGCTAGGAATACCAGTATTTCATGATCCAATGAAACTCTAGAGCAACGCTTAAGTGGCCTTAAGTCGTGTAAAATATTTGCAGGATGTTGTAATTTGTGAACTTAATCAAAGAAAGTAGTTTAATAATCATCATGACAAATCTGCTTTAGCTGAACTGCAAGAATTACAAAACGCATTACTGTAACTATTAAATGTCTAGTATTGATTGTTTATAATGAAAATACAACAATGATTATGTAGCTACATTAAGTGCATCGCTGCTAAGCAACATTTCCTGGAATAAATGGTTAAAAACTAGGAAAGAGTTCATTATCTTTAAACGGCTGAACACATTTCCTTGAATCATAGCTAATTACCATCTCGATCACGTCAGTTTTCAAACAAAAAACTGCATTATAATTAGTCCATTCGTTTAGGAGGTACTATGCCATAGACAGACACACAGATACACACACAGACACGTCAAACTTATAACACCCCTCTTTTTGCGTCGGGAGTTAAAAATAGACCAGAGTTACAAATCGCTGCACCACATAACGTCGAAATTAATCATTAAACTAATCTTTAAAATTAAATATAAATTTCCTAGGCTCATAGAGGTTGTACAACACGTCTCGATAGACATGTGCAACGAAACTCCTGTGTAATTTATTTCTCGCTGGTCGTACTTACTTGCTTTTCGAATAGTCTACTTTGAAAGTTATAAGTAAACATTCTGAAAAACTTAATGCAATATTTTATAGCTAATTGTCATCAAGGAAGTATCGATTATGTGTGTTAAGCTCTATGTTTTGCAAATAGTCTTTGAATGTAATATCTCTATGCAGACAACAATATATAATATCAGCTATGAAAATAATCGTTTGTAAAACATAGCAAGACAAAATAAAGGCTGTATAAAACTTGTAACATAGATGCAATTTTATTATTCACAAGTACAACAAAATTCAACAGATTACGGGCCCAGAAGACTTCTAAAGGAAAATGTATATGAAACATTGTCTTGTGGAAATGATGAAGAAACTTATTAGAACCAATGCTCATGGTGGTATGTTATAATTGTAACCAATGCTCCATTGTGGTAAGTTTTATCTGTTTCTGACACATATTTGCATCTAGAATCAAAAATAAAGGTACAGACACAGCTTGTTAAAATGGCACAGAAAGATTCAGATTTATCCTCCGTCGAAATGTTAGTTGATCATAACAGTTTTGCTATGTGGAAATTCGACATTTCTGTGTTATTACGTTCATCAGGAATAGAACATGTTGTGTTTGGCAATGAGAAA
>PNEQ01094901.1:0-10575 GCA_003012365.1 Medauroidea extradentata
TGATCAAGATGTCGGACACGCTGGCAACTTATTCGTTTTGGTTAGTTATGTTTTTGTTTCATTCAATATATAATTTCGTTAAAATGTGGTTATTAATAATAAACAATGTAACAAACGCAACCCATTAATTTTCTATCGGTTTAATAAACACATACCCAATTTTGTTAACTTTCCCTGATATATCATCATAACCCAACTGATGTTCAACAGTTCTGCTGGTCTAGTGGTTAAGGTTTTCGGATTCAAATCCCATCTCTGCCAAGAAATTTAACTTTGTATAAAAACATGCAGTACATGATTAGAAACGTGAATAGTAACTCCGAAATAGGAAAATCGGCGAATAATTAATTTATTTTCTATTTTAAACAACCGGACAATGGCAGGATTGTTACCTAAAACATTCTTATTGTTTCACTCAAACAAATGCAGCTTGGTAAGCACAAATATATTTCACCAAACATATTATTTAGTTCTACCAAATGTATATTTGTTCTGCCATATATGAACATACCATTTGTTTGAGGGAAACCAATTATATTTTATAGTACCATTTCTTTTTCTCAGTGCTGCTTCACCACAGGTCGTTTCAGCTGGCCATTGGCAGTACGCACAGTTGCCACACGCACTACACCATCCTTTCCCGGGTGAAGTTCCACAATACGGCCCAGATGCCACTGCAGAGGTGGGAGCCTATCCTCCTTCAATAATACAAGTTGATTAAGGGCTGGAGCAGGTGAATGTTCCTGCCACTTCTGACGTTGATGCAGCGTGTGGAGGTAGTCACGATGCCAGCGTTGCCAGAAGTCCTGCTGAAGGCGCTCCACAAGTTGCCATCGCTGCAACCGATTGAGCGACACATCCATGAGGTCTGGCTCAGGCAAGACTACAGTGGCCTTGAGTTTAGGGTAGCTTCGACCTGGACGAAAACTGTGTACAACTCTTCATAAGTCAGAACTTGCTCCCCAATTACCCTTCGCAGATGAGTCTTAAACGATTTGACTCCAGCCTCCCATAGGCCTCCGAAGTGTGGTGCTGCAGGGGGGTTAAAGTGCCAGCTAACACCCAACTGGGACATTGAGTCAACAACAACCTGCTGGTGATCATATGAGGATAGTAACTGCTGGTGCTCCTTGAGATGGTTCTGAGCACTCACAAAGTTAGTGCCACAATCTGAGTAAATGTCAGATGATCTACCACGCCTAGCGAGAAAACGTTTGTATGCTGCCAAGAACACTTCGGTCGACAAGTCTGAAGCAAGTTCAGCATGGACAGCCTTAGTGGCGCAACAAACGAATATGCACAGAAAAGTCTTCAAGACAGGAACTCGGCGAAGACGAGCAGTCTTTATTATGAACGGTCCGGCATAGTCAACCCCTGCCTTAGCGAATGTCTTAATTTGGTGTACTCTCATGGCAGGAAGGTCACCCATGAGAGGCTGAGTGGACGATGGACGCTGTTTGAAACAGCGTAAGCAATGACGTAAGCAACGAGTTATGGCATCCTTGTCCGCCAAAATCCAAAATTACTCCCTGAGAATTCTTCTAAGTGATTGTACGCCGGGATGGTTAATTTTTTCATGATAATGACCTATGATAAGATCAGTCAAGACGTGTGACTTAGGTAGTAGGATGGGATGTTTTTGTTCGAACGGAACCAAGGCTTCAGAGAGTATACCACCCACCCTAATTAGGCCATACTCATCAAGGAACCGTACTAATTTTCGAATCTGTGGACTAGTACAGCGATTCTTTCTGAGTGCAGTGATGTCATCCTTGAAGGAGCGAACCTGAACTTGCAGCAGCCAAAATTTCAATGCTTGATTCAACTCGAGGGGGGTGAGTCCACCACTTGCACGGTTGGGCTGAGGTGCGTGGCAATTATGCACAAACCGAAACAAGAAACAAGTAACTCTCAACAGCTTGGTCAATCGACTGAAACGACTCATCAAGTGGTCAAGATCCTGGCACGAGGTGAAGGTGGCTATGGTAACAGATTTCTGCTCTAATAACACTTGATCTAACTCAACAGGACCTTGCGAACACCGAGGCCACTACTCAGGAGGATCTCGCAGCCATGGAGGACCTATCCACCACAGATGATGATCTAATAGTTGTACTGGCAAGAGACCACGAGAAGCACATTCTGCGGGATTTTCTGCCGAAGGAACATGCCGCCACCACGAAGGATCAGTCAGGTCCTGAAGCTCACTCACTCGGTTGGCCACGAAAGCTTTCAACAGTTGGGGGAGGGGGGTGAATTTATCCAAGCCAGCACAATTTGTGAGCCTGTCCAGGCCGCTATCGATGATGAAGTAAAACCCTCATTATAGGTTTCTGTAAAAAGATTGAGAAGGCGAGCCAACAGTAGGGCATCACAAAGTTCCAGATGGGGCAGAGACTGCACCTTAAGTGGTGCTACCTTGGACTTGGCAATTAGCAGTTGGGTGCTGACACGACCATCAGGGTTACAGATGTGCAGGTAAACAACAGCAGCATAGCCAACCTCCGAGCTGTCTGAAAACCCATGGATGTCATAAGTACAATCCTCTGAACCTTGAATACATCTCGGAATAGTAATGGACGACAGGAGAGGAAGTTCGTTACTGAATACACTCCAACGACCGGCAAGATCATCAGGCAGGTCAGCATCCCAGTCGATTGTCTTCAACCACAATGTTTGCAGAAGATGATTGGCAACCATCAGAAGTGGACTAAGCCATCCAAGAGGATCAAATATCATAGCGATGGTGGACAGTATATTTCGTTTGGTTGCGCGAGTACAGGTACTATGAGTTTTGTAGACAAAGGTATCAGACATCGGATTCCACTGCAATCCCAATACCTTAACGACAACTCGATTATCAGGGTCAAGGCTAAATGGTTGTGGCATCTCAATGTCCTCTGCAGGAAGCCACTCGAGCAAAGCAGGGTGATTGCTTATGAACTTCCTCAATTTGAATCCACCCTTATCAAGACACAATATCAATTCCCTCTGCAGGGCCAACGCTGAATTGACCGACTGTGACCCTGTTAAAACATCATCAACATAAATGTCTGATTGTAGGACCTTCGATGCAACAGGGAACGATGATGATTCATCACTGGCTAACTGCTGCAACGTTCGAAGTGCTAAGAAGGGAGTTGACAATACACCATAGGTAACAGTTTTTAGGCGATAGTCTGCAACTTGTTCACTGTCTCCAAACCGCCATACAATGCGATGGTAGTCTCTGTGGTCAGGGTGTAAATTGATTTGTCGATACATCTGTTTGATTTCAGCTGTGAATACAACAGTATGCAAACGGAACTTTGACAATATCTCCACAATCTCTTGCTGCAACTTTGGACCAGTGAGCAAATTGTCATTCACTGACAACCCATTGGGTCTTTTGGCCGAGGCATCAAACACTACTCGCAGTTTGGTCGTGGAACTCTCTGGTTTAACGACAAAGTGATGTGGAATATAGTAAGCCGGAGTGGAATGCACCTGGTCAGTAGGAACCCTTTCCATATGCCCAGACGAGAGGTAGTCAGTCATGAAATCAGCATACATACCTTGGACTTGTGGATTTCCACGGAGGCGTCTTTCAAGCCCGAATAAACGATGTATGGCTTGGGACCATGAGGATCCGACCTCAGGATGTGAAGTGCGAAATGGCAAACAGACAGTATAGCGACCATCTTCATCACGAGTATGACCTTCAGTGAATTTTTTCTCACACAGATCAGCATCAGGTGAACTATGTTTACACACTGGGAGCTCTTCAACTTCCCAGAAATTTCTCACAGTTTCTTCCAAGGAGGGAAACGAAGTGAAGAGAGAGACACAAAATGAATTTGAGCACGAACGAGATTCTGAGGCTACCTTCCCCATCAGAATCCAACCAAACACAGACTCTAGAGCCACAGGTGGTCCATCAAGTTTGCCGCCAGTAACCAGCTGTGGAAAAAGGTCAGCACCAATGAGAAGATCAATCGGGCCAGGATTGTCAAATGACGGATCTGTCAGCTTCAGGTTTGATACAGCATGACGGATGTCAGACGAGATCCGTACACTGGGCAAGTCGCTAGTTATGCGAGGCAGGACAAAAACATCGACAAGGAATTGGGGGGTAGCACTTACAACTGGTACAATAACAATAGAGGTACAGGCTCTGGCAACATCTACAGGAGTATTCGATAAGCCATTGACAGCTAGATGAGCCTTGTCACGCCTTAAGCGTAGCTTCTGCATACAATTCTCTGAGATGAAGCTAGCTTGGCTAGCTGTATCCAGAAGTGCACGAACAATACATGAATTGCCTGTCAAGTCAAGAACACCCACCTGGACTGCAGACAGTAAAACAGTGTGGTCAGAGCTTGAAACTGCTATGTAACAGCAAAAACCTCTTCTTCAACTGGAGGTGTAGTAGAGCCTTGGCCATGGTCTCCGCTACTCTTGCGATCAAAGTGCAGCAGGGTATTATGTTTACCACCACACTTGCGACATGAAGTTGACGAGCAGTTCCTAGATTGGTGGGACTTCCCAAGACAATTCAAACACAGTTTGTGATGCTTCACGACCTCAAAACGATTGTTGGGTGTCAGTTGAAGGAACTCAGGACACTTGTGCAAGGCATGGGAAGCCTTGCACATACAACACTGTGACTGTTCTGAACTGACCAAAAATGTGGATGAGGAACGATGCCTTAAAGGAAAGGGAGACTTCTGTTTGAGCAACTGGGGTCCTGAAGTCTTGGAGCGAGATGAGAAAACTAATTCCTGTGCTCTACAGTGTCGTTCAAGAAATGCAATGAAAATATCCAACTTCGGAAACTCATGATCCAAACTCAACTCCCACTCACCTTGCAACTTTGCATCCAGCCATTTACAAAGTATAGGCAACAAAATCATATCCCAGTGCTCGACAGGAGAACCCAATGCATCCAAGGGTGCTATATTTTCAGAAACGGCAGTGAGCAACTGGCGCAAAGAATTTGGCGAGTCTGCCGAAGCAGCAGGTGCTTGCAGCAGGGCCTCATCATGTGCTGTCACAACCAACCGTTTATTATCATAACAGTCAACTAATAACTTCCAAGCCACCTCGAAATTAGCTTCCGATAAGGACAACGACTGGATAATTCCAAGGGGCTCACCAACCAATGCACCCTTAAGATACGCCAACTTTACCACAGCAGATAAACATGAATTAGCTGTTACCAACGGACCGAACAGATTGGAAAAGTTAAGCCACTGTTGTGGGTACCATAAAATTTAGGGAGAACAAGCTTAGGTAAGGCAACGTTCATCTTACGGCTACTTGAAGTCTCGCTGACCGACCCCTCCTGCAGTTCAGAGTTGCGGTCCAACGATTCGACTGTGGCCATAATGGTATAGTATTGATCTTCAAAGGTTACCATTCGCTGAAGGTGTTCTTCCTCATCGAAGTCTGTAAAGTCGGCCGATGTTGCTTCAACGGTAATGTAATCCACCTCATAGGATTGTTTCAAAGTAAGCAAATCACGAATTTGAGCAAGGAGTACCCTTAACCTCGATTCGTCGGTAGCAACGGTGTTAGCAAGATCGAGTGCCCGTTTCAAGCGCCTTTCAGCAAGTCGCAGTCGCAATACTGCCGCTTCAGCATCGGCCATACCGACACAAATACACAAAGAAAACAATGCACAACAAACTAATTATGCCACCAAAGTCACTTAGGCACAGAATAACTGTGGTAGTAAATGTTTTTTAACCAATGCAAGCAACATTAATACACCCGCGCGTAAGCAAATTTGCAGGTTAAGTAAAGTTCAATTGCGACGAACAACTAAGAAGAACAAAGACGATCAGATTTTACCATTTTTCCGACACAAAACACCGGAGAAATAACGTAATTAACCACAATACTTTACGTAAACCACTAGCCAGTCAATATCATCCATAAACAACTGCTACACAAAGGCCGGTAGGCACTAGGCATCATGAAACAAAGACCGAACAACGAATATATCAACGAGACCACGACGTGCGAAAGTCCGGAACTATATCCGGCCCAGAGGACCAAAAAATGTTGTTACACGAGCGAGAAATATGAACTGTATAAAAAACAAAGATGCACAACATTTTAAACGATTGGTAGCGAGCCAACAACACGACTCACCACCATGTTGATCCAACGACGACTGACTCCCGCCCCCGCACAGGATCGCCAACTCTCCCAATCCACAGGTTTTCCAGCAGCTACTAAGGTTGGCAGGGCGGGAAATTCAAATGTTCGATGCGGTCCAAAACACTTACTTCACAAAACTCAGTGTCTTAAAATTCGCATACCAACTGAAAATATTTACATATATACACGTCCAAACACAGACCAAAGCGCTCTTGATGCATATTTCTCGCCCGCTTACATTTAAAGAGGGCCTTTTGTTTGCTATAACTGTTGTCGAAGCAGACAAACATCCTGGTAAAGAGTCAGAAAACACTGGTGCCAGTAAGTCCGTATTTGCCATGAAATGAATAAGGGAAAAGTGTAACTTCTGCAGCTAGGTAGGTCACAAGTTTAAGGATTGCAGTAAGAGGGCAAGAGCATGTTTTGTTTGTGGACAGTCAGGACACATGTTACGTGGTGTGACCTAACAAAGAGCAAAGATACAAGATACAGTAAGGTTAATACTTGCGAAAGTGTCTGAAAATGGCTTCGATAATTTTAACGTAGTAGTGCATTACAGAGGTTGACCACTCAAGTTGTTAGTATATACTGATGCTCAAATATTACCTATGACCAATTGCAATCAGTACTATTACATAGCAACCACTGTTTTATAGCGACAGCACGAAACGACCCCAGTTCACGACCCCCAGGCACCCACCCCTGCCAAGACAGTGTGTTTTCCATTATAAATAACCAATCATTGCTAGTGACAGATTCGTACACGATTCGTACAACAAACGTTAAAAGTTTCCTTCTGATAATTTAATACGATTTTAAGTGAACTTGTACAATCACACATACCTAGTACTTTAAACACACGTCAATACAATTACATGAAAATATATTGTAGATCAACTTGTACACTCACTCACACTGAATAATTTGGTCCAAATCAATACATTTTTACACCTCTGGATATGAAGCTACTGGTATCAAATGGAGCTATCTGCACTGTGCTAAAATGTAGAGTAGAAGTCACCTATGCTATAAGGATGAGTTTTGTCTTACATATTCAACAAAAATGATATGTATGTGAGTATCCAAGGAAACCGAACATATGATTAATGGCTTATGGAGTAGTCCAGTTCATTTGTGTCAATATCACATAATCGGTAATAAACGGTGATTGTACCTTTTGATACAAATAGCCTCATATTAACAATTATCTCTTGTAAACTAATTTAGGGCATTAGCGAAATCGTATTTAAGGGAGTCATTAACAGAAATCCTTCTTGAACTCAGAGGATGTGACACTACCACCAAATTAAAAATGCTGAATATAGTTGGGGCGTGAAAGTCTCACCATTGCAGAGCTTCAAAGTAGAGCAATGAGTTTAATACTACGAGACCACTGATAATATGCAAAGGCAAAAAGACACTGAAGTATGACTCTGGGGTGCATGCGGATAAAGGCGAATATAGGTCGCTAACCTGAAGTTACCTGGGATGTGAGTACATGGATTAAAGTATGCAACACACACACAATTCAAGTCTCCACATTTGAATTATCCTGAGTGTGATGTGGTGATACACGAATGAAGCGGTCATGTGGCTGTAACCACCGCACTGGCTAACTCACTGTACGAAAAATACCCCTCGGGTGTGCAGAGAAATAATTGATGTGAAAAATCCGGTCGGGCGAGAGTCTCACTGGGAGACGGCGTACTCGGGTGACAAAAAGACAAGCAAAAAAGGTTCCAAGCTGAGAATTATACTATTGACGACTAAATGAATGGTTGCGAAAGCGGTGGTCCGCCGAGCCGCGTGGTACGCGACTGTCCCGTGTATCCGCTGGAAAGAAACACCCGAGCTTTGATGCGACAGGAGTAGCGTCGGCTGTCCGAATTTCAGGTTTTGGCGCGCCTGGACACTGTCCAGGTGCGCCAAAACCTGAAATTCCTCCCATGTGAAATGAGGGTTACAGTTAATGAACATGACTACAAAATATTAGGATACTTATAACATGAAACAAATAATATCCCTTGGCGATCAACTGGGTTCAAAGTCTTCATGAGGCCCTGTAGCCGTAAAAAACATGACTGTGGTGCGACATGGTGTTAAAAATATATACACTATAGTTAGATGATCAGGTTGTTCCAAACAGACGTTACACTTTACATACATAGATTTCAAGACACAAGACACTATTTATGGGCTTATCAAAGTTTCGCGGTACGCGTCCACAGGACAGTCTGTGTCCGTCAGGGTGGTATCTGTCTGGCTGCAGGTGCTCGTGGCCTCGGTTATAGCCGGGTGGCCAGAAGGGTCTGCTGTAAAGTACCTAGGGCAGGGCAGGACAACCTTATGGGATTTACTGTTGCACTTTTTGAAGAGGTCGAGCACGTAGTTTCGTCCCTATACGCTTAGGAGCGCTAGTGGAGCACGATCCTAGCACCGCCAAGCGGCTGCGGCCATAACTTGTTCAGGCTTTGTACAAACCCCTCCCCCTTCCCTCTTCCTGGCAAAAACTGTTTGGCTTGGTCAGTCTGCCATTCAGGTAGAGACCAGAGTGAGAGGGAAAGAGAGAAAAAGGGATGATTTTGTGGGTGGGGGACCAGCATTGCTCGATGAGCAGAGTCTTCACAGAGGAGACTGGACGTGGCTAGACTGTGTGTGCTGAAGGGCTGTCTAATGCCGCGCCAAGTCCCAAATTATTTATCATATGTTGTTTAATTTCGTCAACACCAATAATTAAAAATAATTTATTTTCTTTGTCATTAGGTCTTATAATATGTTTACTAATTTAGATCCATTCAACAATTTAATCACGAACTAATTATTTAAAAATATCCCCTTTCCAACAAGGAAAGAAGAAGAATCTTCCCAATCTGTTTATAAATGATGGAATTCTGAGGTAACGAGCAACCGAATTGAGAACCTCCTACTGTTTTTCTAAGTCGATTAAAAATATGCTAAGTATTGAGGTTCAATAAAATTTATTGCACCCCTTACCAGATATGAAATGTCAGTTACTGACCGTACAAAAAAAGCATAGAAATGCTAAAACCACTACAAACTCTTCACAGTAAAGCGAGCACTTAAGACAAATATGTTCAGAATATTCACTGTGTTAGCCTATCGTGGTGACCTCATGCCTTAACCTCTGATTTAAGTGAAATCTATACACAGTGCTTGTTACCTGAAGTGCTTTGTTTGTATTAACAAACTAAATAAATATACTAATTACCTGAAAGTGGAAACGTAATGACGGTTTTAAAAATTACTTACTTTACCATGAAGATCCTATAGAAGTAAAAATCATATGGCGAGTTGCAACCTAGAACATGTTAACACCACCAAGCTAGTGCTTTCGTCGTTGAGACTGTCAGCTCTGAATAGGAACGTGAAATGAAATATTATGTTGCTACGGCCTATAGGTAAAATAAACATTTTTAAAAGGTTAGTGGAACAAATTTGCGATAGCAGTTTTCACCGCTGCCTTTCTTCCTACCAACCTACAAAGGTGAGATACATAAGTGTGGAGCAGCGACAAAATGTAAACAGTGAACGAGAAACCCCCAATTTCAACACGGGTAAACCTTCTAGAAAATCGTCAAACGCTTCTTTTATACCGAGAGCACATATATTCATATAGGAATATTCACTGCGCTTTTAGCGACAGATGACAGTAGGACCTACTTCGCATACTGCCCGTGTTGACTGTTATGTTTCTACAACTCTAAAAACGTTATCACTAACAACATTATTGAGATAGCAAATGAATTTAATAACTATTTTCTAAATAATGTGATAAATGAAATAAAACCTACAAATGATGACAAAACAGATATTAATCTTTTAGGAAAGGTATGTACAATTGAACATAAAAAATGCGAATACAATGGTGCAAACCACGCACGTGAATCTATAATCAATTCTTTGACATCGAAAAATTCTTGTTAATATAATGAGTTAAGTAGTAAACTCGTACAATTTTGTGGCAGTGAGCTAGAAATTTTTTTTTCAGTCAATCAATTTTATTTTAGAAGCATTAAATACTAATCAACAGGTGGTTGGTGTGTTAGGGGCCTGTATGATTTAGAAAAAGTGTTTGATTATGTAAATTATAATGTATTTTACTAACAAAAATTCATCATTATTGGATAAGGAATAATTTCCAAAAGTTTTTTGTCTACTATCTTAGTGAAATAATACAGGTGATACATCAAAAAAATAAAGACAGCACGGAAACCTTTTCTGAAGTAGTAAAAATAAAAAATTGGTTGCCTCAGGGATCTGTTTTGGGTAATCTTTCGTTTTTAATTTGTAGAAATGACGTTCAAAATTTCATCTATGGACAAGGCAACACTATAATATTTGCTGATGATACATGGTTTTTGGTGAGTCATAAAACAGGTGATCAGTTAATGGCAAAAATCAAGGAAAATG
>PNEQ01094902.1:0-10575 GCA_003012365.1 Medauroidea extradentata
TTTTTTTTTTTTTTTTTTTTTTTTTTTTTTTTTTTTTTTTTTTTTTAGTAAAATACTTAAATGACATATTCTGCAGAGCCTTCTTCAATTTGAAACTATTCTTCTATTTCTTCTTCTTCTGATTGTGTGATGTTGGCGCATGTGCCGTGGTAACTAATTCCTTATGGGATCTTTCATGTTCTGTTTGGGTTTATGGATGTGTTGACTACATCCAACAAGGCTTGTTTTCTCGTTTTTCGTTGTTTGTTTTACAATATTTCTGGGACGGCATATATCGCAATGTCGTATGTCAACAATAGTATAGTTTGTCTGTACGTCCCATTGCAAGAAACATGGAGAGAGACCATCAACCAAACACCGCTGACATATGTATGAAGTGTTTCCACGCTGTAAACGCTGCTAGACCAGACCCTATACATACTGGATAAATACACACGCAAGGCTTATTTCATTTCTAATACATTACTGATTCATTACCTGCCCCAGTGCTGGCGTAACTATAACCAATGCTTATAATATATATTGTATTGTGAGAAACATTAACCGCATTATGTTACGAATGTATTTTTTCACGTTTCTTAATTAAATTATAATAACAGCTGTATTATTCATACAAGTAAAACATTTAACAGAAACTACTTATTTATTGTCATCGTGTTGCTAGTATTGTGTTGTCCAGCTTATGTGATGACGGTTGGTAATGTCACGAGAAAATAATGTCTGAAATAGAGTTGTTTACGTTAATTTAAGACGGTTTAAGTTGTGCACAAAAACATAATATGTACCGTAAGTAATATGACTTAAAAATAACAATTAATAAACTGGTGTTATGTATTTGTTTACCTACCTTCGTGTGTGTGTGTATGCGGTCACGGTAACACCAACCGTTTTTACACAATGTTTGTGTTTTTGACGTTGTCAGATTTACACTGGGCAAAAAAAAAAGCATTTCGTTTCATAACTTTAGAGTGTCTTCTCTGGTACACGTTGTATGTTCGTTGCTGTCACGACGAGTCGACACACGCACACGCACGTATTGTTGGCGCTAGAAGGTGACGTCACAGGTATTGTGGGAGGACCGGCTCAACACACAAGCCTGCCTGCTGGCCGCCAGTCAGCGCTGCCAACCTCACACGGCGCTATCTTGCCAACATGGCGCAGTTTATACTACACTTGGCGCAAATTTGAAAACATTTAGCGCGGGAATATTCAATTTAGCGTCAGCGGAATATTTAGCGTAACGTAGCACGGTTTCACAAATAAGGTTTTTAAGTGTAGAAGTCACATCAAGAAACTCAAAATATTTGTCACTGAAATAGACAAAAATGCGGTATTAGTGTGATACAGTGATATTGTTGCTTTGAATGCCTACATTTTAATGCATGTCTATTTTAAACCATTATTTTAGAATTTTTTTTTTTAAGTGTGCTTTATGATTTTCTTTTTCTCCAACAAAATTATTTTATAAGATAAGCATTAAAATTATATGCATACACACACAAAATATTAATTTCCTGAGCTCATAGAGGTTGTACAACAACACGTCTCTGTAAAACTGTAATGAAACTCCTAACTCCTAAATAATTTTTTTTCTCGCTGGTCGTACTTGCTTTTCGGACCGCCTGCCTCGAAAGTTTACAAACTAAGTTTTATTCTCAGTAATTAAGTTATCTTTTAAAATAAAAACCTACATTACTTTTTTTTACCCCTTTAGTTGTCGAAATTCAAAAATCTCAATTTAACATCTTAAATATTTGTACAAATATCCAAATGAAGTGAAAATCGCGATGATAGCCCTTTCAGTAGAAGAAATATTGATTATTCATTAAAAATCACATATCACTCCTGTACAGTACTGAGAGTTTGGATCTTGAAAAATCTTAAAATCTTTTTACGGCCATGTACGTAATCATACTAAATACCCCGATGGGTTCGATATATATATATAAGATTTATGTAAAACACATTGCAGGCCTTTTCACGTCCTAAGGGACTGAATTTCGAAATACCCTTATATCACATTTACATTTTAGACTAATTAACTGGTGTCTCTTGGACGTGAAAAACACGACAATAGCCCGCCGTTGGGTTCAATATATATCGACGATTAATTATAAACAAATTTCATCACGTTTCACCCCTTTTCATCTACTTAAGTGAGGAATTTCGACAATTCCTGAAGTTGCTTTTCAGGTATTTGAGTAAGAATCAATCTTAAACAAAAATCACGCCGCTATATAAAAATCAATGGAATCGATATACATCGATTGTGAATTAAAAAAAAAAACACATTAAACCCTTTTTTTACCTCTTCGGTGCCGGATTCGGAAAATATATTTTAATGGTATTAGGGATGTTTAGAAAATCATCAGTTGATAAAGTAAAGAGCACTTCGATTTCTCTATTGGTTCGATAGACATGGAGGAATAATCGAAAACACATTTAATGTATTTTCACCCACTTAATTAAAGAATTTCTAAATGTCTTTGAGTCCTGTCATAGACATTTGTATACGTAACGAATTGAAGTCAAAATCACTACGATAGTCAATTGTGTTTCATTTATATAGACGATTAATAAAAAAAAACACATTTTGGCCCTTTTTACTTCTTCGGGGTCGAATTTAAAAAAAAATCCTGAAACTGCTTTTTGGGTATTTACGTAAGCAACATTTTGAAGTGAATACCAACTCTATATCCTGAAATATTCTATAGATACCGATAGTTATTCGGAAACATATTTAAGGTCTTTTCACCCCCTTAAATGTTGAATTTAGGAAAATCCTTAAATAGGCAAATACGCATTTTTATGTGTGTCCTATTAAAGTAAAAATCACGATAATAGACTTTCGGATTCGAATTCTATCGACGTTTCTTCGGAAATACATTTGACCCCTTTTCCCCCCTCATAGGTCAAATTTCGAAAAATCATTTCTTAGTGCTCGCCTACGACCTGAGGGGAACCCACACAAAAAAATTTCACGATTCTAGGTTCAGTGGTTTGGGCTGCAGTTTGATATGTCAATCAGTCAGTGTTCTCTTTTATGTATGTATATGTATGTTTATATATATGTGTATATGTGTATTATATGTTCAGACGTATAAAATATTACACATAAAATGTCTTGGTGTTGATGTTGACTAGTTGTAACATATGAAGCGTTAGTCGTGTATCGCAGCAGTAAGCAATGTGTTATGTCAGTTGAACAGTTATATTACAGCAAGTTATATTTGGTGTATTGTTAGCTACTTGCCAGTTTCCGTTACTGTAGATATACACTGACGTCATTGATGATCAGTGTTCGTCAGTAGTACCGGAACATTACCAGAAGAAAAACACATAACTCCCTTCTTAATACGAATTTGACATACAAATAAAGTTTTGTCACCTATGTAAAAATGACTTTCACATAAGAATCATTTTATTTAATAGAATTATCTAAGAACGTGCTATCAATAAATATACCGATTTTAGCTTAGCGTTATTTTACTTGAATTGCTGCTTTTGAAAACTTTCTTTAAAATGTTTTTATAAATAGTAAATATATTATTATTTATCACTACGAACATTTAATGTGTATACACGTTAGTGGAGGACAGATATTTTGAATCTCGCGCCGATGTTAGTTGCTCCAGTCACAATAGTGGACATAACAACCTCGCTGGAGGATTCAGCACTGAACAGTTGTCATTGACCAGCAGTCATCGTCAGTAGTAATGGAACTATAGTTGGTATCACTGAATTAACTGGCTAGTGCTGTGCGGTAAGTTATAGATTTTTAGAAACACAAATGTTTCAACAAATATTTCCTCTGCTACTGTACAATTACTTATAAGAAATCAAAAGGAAAAGGTAAATATTTATTTCATATAACACCAAAGTAGACTACTTAAAGCACAATTTTATGTGTCACATGTGAAAACATAAAAGGTTTAGGTTTATAGTAGGTATATACGGCTTGTACTGTGCGAGGCGAGGAGTGTGGGTGTGTGTGGTGGGTTGCAGCATGTGTCAGGGGCAGGTGGGCGTGGTAGAACACGTGTTGTGTGGCAGTACACGTGGTGCGGTGTTGTGGCAATATAACACAACACTACAGTCTCGCTATAACACGTCTCCTCACTTTCTCCTGGCTGACAGCTGACCTACCACCTGCCAGGCTTGCCACACCAACCACCTTCTTGTCCTCAGAGAACATGCAGGATGTGCTCAGATGTAGGCCTGCTCAGTCGAGTGTTAGTGTTGCTATGCCTATTACGTCACATAGTGCTGGTCGACTTTACAGACGTGCATTTGACTTGGGCAACCGATGTGAAGTGGGCCCTTGTAGAGAGCATGGATAACAATGAACATGTTTCAAACAAGCGAGGAAATGAGGCAAGACAGCCGAGTGTGACAACAATTTACCTAGAGTACTGTCTCCTCATTCCTTCACTTCTTCACACACACTACTCTAGGTGCATTTCCCAAACAACGTACACTGTACTAAGTGGGGCTCAGTCACTTCTCAAGACATCGCTTGCGGTTAAAATCTGTTCTGAACTCAAAAAAGGAAACTTATTATACAGTATAAAAGCGAAAAACACTAATGTGTACCTGTTTCAGAGTGTTTCTTATGGAAATACTTATTTGTCCTACTTGTTCATTTACTTGTTTATAATTTTTATGTAAGTTATAACATAACTGACGTAACCGATAGATAATTAACAATTATAATTACTATAACCGTCAGTATGTTAGTTATGTAATATTGATTTTAATGAAGTAATTTGACTAAATAAGTGATAGTAGGTATATGTTACTAGGAATATCATGTTAGTAAACAAACAATATCATCATGTAAACTGATCAAGTCTACTAACACAGTGTGAACGTACGTTGGAACCCAACAAACAGCCAAGTTTGTATTGCTACGTGTATAAGTCTAATATAGAGAAGACTAACAATAAAGTACTGCTCACCTTCGAGTGGCTATGTAGAGCATTACACAAGCCGGTCAGCAGCACCCTTAGCGCTATTGTCTGTGTCTCTCAAGTGCAGCCTATCCTAGAGTGCCACCGTGACGTATGCCCACATTTGTCTGTCGGCCAATCAGAGTTATTGAAGTTTTGTATTCGTCTGCATGCTAACTGTGGCAAGTAATCGTTCGTTGACATAACTTGCGACAGTAAAATCTTGTGGCTTCAGGCAATTTTCATTTTCCAGTGTCTCTAACCAGAGGCCCGGGTATGTAGCGGGTTCAACGACCAATCAGCTGTACTCCGCAGTCCTGTGTACATTGTCTGTAGCTCCAGTCAGTGGCCAGCTGTATATGTGACAAGGCAGCGCAGCAGTCAGTGAGTGTTCTCATGCAGGTTTACTGTTAGTTCACAATTATCAAATATAGCGACGTCTAGTTTTGCTAAACATATTTCTGCTCAGTTTGTTTCACCGCCTTGTATGCACATCTGCAGATCTGCTTCGTGGTCAGTGTGCAATCCACAGACGTGTGTGTGTGTGTGTGTGTGTGGTCTCGCAGTAAATACTGATTGGTGCAGTCACATAGAAACTTCTTCCACAAAGGCTCGCCGCCAATAACTACTGAGCAGTATTATTTCTTGTTAAATTCTCGCCTTCCTTATCTTATCTACTGGTACAGTGTTGTCTGGTCCTCACCTTCACTTGCCTCTAGTTTCCACCAAAAATATTTTAAAACCTACTGTATAATTTAAAAAATAACCTAAACCCCTAGCAACATAAATCAATACTTTTATTTATTCATTTAATTGTACTTATTTTACATGTGGCAAAATTAAGGCAATATTGCCTTGGCTATCACTTAACCACAGTTCGGCTTATTCATAGTCGTTTTTTACACAGACTAGTGCGGGATCATCCTCGGACTATTTTTGTCTTACTCATAGACACGTACTAACGCCAGTCCGAGGATCTTCTTGTGTTAGTCCGGTCTAACTTTTAGTCCGTACCAAGGGTAGGTTTAACGATGGGCTAAGTCGAAAATAAACATGGCGGACCTTTAAAATATAAGATGACGTCTGTGTTATATATATATGCAATTTATGGAATATAATGAATATTTCACACTGAAAAAACATCTTATAAGCCTACATTGATGATTTGTTTAGTCGAAAGCACTAGTTACTTAATTTAAAACAGTGAAATTCAAACTTTGTGAGCAAAAAAACTCGTATTGCGTGTTTATTGTACCGCGTAAGACATTTAAATACAACAATAATATTTTATCAGGCCTAAGGAGATGGGAATCATTGCTTTTAAGCAACATTAAACCGTAAATATTTATTTGCGTAAAAGACGTTGCAATGTTTTGTGTGTCCGGAGGATTTTAAATAAATATATAAGTATTTATCCGCGCTAAGACTCATATGTCCCGGTAGCTCAGTTTGCGAGTTCAAACCACGTCTGATGAAACAATTTGTTGTTCTTTAAATGTTTTAGTTTTTAGTTGTACATAACGAAAATAATGCAGTTTTCTTATTTTATAAGTGCATTTATTCAGTTCATTACGTAACTATACGCTAAATTCGTTCAACTTCACGACAGTAAATCCTGTAATATTTAGTATGGAAACCTCTATTTGTACAAAATATTCTTACACACATTTCCTACGTTGTTATGCAGAGTTTTGCTGGTTAATTTTCTTGTAAGTTCTTTACACAATGCCACAACACAAATCATTCTTAATAAAATTTCGACTAGTGAAATACCTATACACGATTATGTACTGGTAGTGTAGATTAACCAAATTTACAATTTAATTTAAAAAATAATGTATTACATTAATAATAATGCTTTTGTGCAGAACATTTTTAAGCTTAACGGAATGTGTTTGCTTTAAACGAAAAACGATAACGCATTCTGTCTGTTAGTCACAGCACTAATCAAAATGTACTTTTCTATTCTCTAATAACACATTGCCATTTTTGTTCCAAAGTATTTTACATTTTACACCTTATCTTATTTGCGCCACTGAAGATCTATGCTCGTCGAATCGTTCGCCGAATACATCAATCCCGCCTCAGAATGCCGCTCGTGCACTATCATCGAAATTGTTGAAGAAAATGTTCCGCCATTTTGCCAAGTTGCGAACAGGTAGATAATAGGTAATGTTTGCGAAGAGGATAGGATAGGTCCATGCCTCTCGCAACTTTGCGAGTCCACACAACCATATTCAAGAATCATGTTTTTATGCCGGAAAAGATGCGCACTGGATGCGTCACGCATTCTCCGCGCAAATCGACTATGAATACCAGCCTTAGTCGCTGACCGTGAAGCCGAGATGTCTCTGGAACAAACCGGTACTGATATATTTTCACCAACAATATAGGGGTTCTCTAATTATGTGGGTAGAAACTCGGAATAGTTCAAGTTTGTACATGCTTAGTTAATTAATGATTGTATTTACCACACAGTAGCCATACTTATATAGTAATTTTTCTTTATACTGAGGAACTTTGTAATTTGTAGTGTATCTAAATGAGAAATGTATGTATACTTGTTTCTCTTATGTTCACTGCTGTAAACAAATTGCACAACTTTTTCTCAGTGTAAATAAGAGGACAGACATTTTACTCTTGCAAGGAAACTTGGCAACACTGTGGTACAAACACAAACCGCCGCCATGTTGCTTGACTGTCACTGCCACTACAAGGCTAACAACTCTTCGCTGTGGCAGGGCTGCCAATACTATTCCCCTCAATGTTCGCACCTGTGTGCTGCAACTATCGTACAACCGTACCAAATATCGCACTACCTCCTCGTATTCACGCCACTAGCGATAATTGTCGTATTATCTTCTATCAATATTCTGATGACACTTAGCTTGAATATGTTGTAGATGTGTGATGGAATGTCAGACGTTCGTTTCATCATGCTAAAGTTGTCTTGGATTGTGACTGACATTACGTGATGTTAACCGTAAAGATCAATTAAAACTGTGGCGTGCCAACTATTGTGTAAAGTTTGGGGAGGGCGAATTACTTATAATAAAAGAACAACCCCTGCTCTTCTGCAGTGTGAATTGAAACTCCAGTGTCTTCATTTGTCCCTACAAATAAATCAAAAACATTCTGAAATGTAAATGTCGTAAAATAAAGTGGTGTCACATAAAAAAAAAAGATATTTACACTTTTTATCCAAACAGGTTACTCTGTCCAGTTAATTTTTCATAAAATATTGGCTTTATATGCGTCTGTATTGCATAAATATATTTCCTTTTTCGTTTGCAATATACTCTAAATAATATTTTACTGTTTCCTTTTTTTCTCGTAATAAACCAACCACGCATCGTGAAATACCTTAATATCATTATAAACCACTTTGTGGGCTTCACAATATTGGGAAGACTCTGTACACTAAGTTACCGACAGACAGCAGGCATGTAGTTTCCACAATAATGACCAAAGATCACCATTACATTTTTAAATATATTTCTGCTACTGAAATTCAAAGCTTTAGTATTGTCGCTTGCTGTGTTTCTGAGGGCAGGGTGGTTGGGAGCTGTGTCGAAACACCTTATGGACTAGTCCATGATTCACAAGCCGGACGGCTATGTGGTGGTAGTCACACCGAGTTACGTCATAGAGACCTGTGTCAACTGCACCTCAACCCTACGAGGTCGGCCTACGAGGCTCGAGTCACGTCCGCAGCATGATTTAATGTGTATTTTTAGACCCCTGTAATGCGGTGATTCCCCGACTATTTCGCGGAGTATATAAGCCCCGAATCTACACATTTGCACAGAGTTCGCTATTGGTTGTGCTAGAAGAAGGTGCTATCCCTTTGGCAAGAGACTGGTGAAGACATCTTGGTGACGTCAGAGTCTACTGTGAGGCTGCAGGCTCATACCTTCGGAGCAGTATTGGACGGAACAAGAGGGCTGTTGCTGCGAGTCGACGGACGACAAGGAGGTGCGCGACGGGAGTCGAACCGAAGATCTCTAGAGTGAAGACAGTGGTACACTAGGGGTGCTGAGCAGCACCTTCGGACTGTTAAGGTTGTACATTGTCACTATTCTAAATAATATTGATTGTATATATGACTGAACTTTTATTGTGATTTGTAGTCTTTGATTAATGGTAAATATTTTTGTGCTTTAATTATCAAAGTTAACTAACGTTTCTGTCGCACAGCAGTAATTGTGTGCATAATTAAAAGTGTTGTGAAAGTTATAGTTGATTGCTGTTTTGTGTATTCTTGTAAGCTTTGTGTGCTAGTAAACCAATAACTTTATTAAACTCTTATATTTCTAATTTTAAGACCTCTATCTCAAAGAGCTCAGACAATTTCCCACATGAAATTTTTGCTGAACTTGTAACAGTATAATGAAGTTACATAGGCTTACCCTATGTCTAGAGATTATGGTAAATCGCGAAACATACTCTTGACAACACTGTAGTTTCTTGTGACAGTATGATTGGGTGATATACATCTGACACAACGTAACTGTCTGCAGACCAATAACAGGCATCGAATATTACAATAGCGGGATTCTTATTGGCTCAGTCAAATATGGAAACAGTTCTGCGTACAAATAAAGGTCAATAATCTTCTGGTGAACTGAAAGAGCGTTGATACCCAACAAACAGTCAAGTTTTCCCGCGATAAACCGTACTATCTAAATGTACCTAGTATGGATGGAAATATAGTGCGAGTTCGAATGTAAGATAGTTGTGATTGGCCATGCATAGATGTTCGCATAAGAAAGCCGGTAGTTGACCAACTTACCATCGGCGTCGTAAGCATTTAATTTTTTGGGGGGGAGGGGGGGAGGACGTCACTGGTAGAGAAAGTGTACTTATAACCTACGTAATAAAGGGGTGTGTAGGTAGGAGTCCTCCACCGGGAAATTTTATATTTTAAGGTGCAAAATGCTGCTATTTAAAGAGTTTCTGCATCAAAATATTTAATATACAATTGAAGGAAATATTAATCTTAAAAAAATCTTAAAAACTACGAAATTTGGGGGGGGGGCGCCCCCCCCCCCCGTTTACGACGCCCCTGCAACTTACTATGCGACTATCCGATGTATACTGTTATGACTTCGTTTATGCGCGATTGCAGCATGACCTTAAGGGTGTTTACAAGCTCACTCGCCGTATATCTCAACGCCTCTACACACAAGGAACTGGCTTGCAGTATATCCGCAATCGTATCGCTTCTTGTAACTTTCAGAGCTGACCCTATGATTGTATGAAGTAGTAACGACGAAAGACTGTAGAGTACGAGCGGAATAGTTATGCTTAAGACTTACGGGGACTGGTAGTAAACTTGAAGATAGCTCTCCGTGCCACGTGTTCGAGTAGGCTAAGAGGCGTGGCTAAGGGCCGGGGGCGCGGTTCATCACAGTGACGTGTCTAGAAGAAGTCGCAGTGGTGGGGGTGCGAGCCATCTGCCTTGTCCTTCCCCTATCTCATTGTAAGCCAATCTCCCTGAGAGGAAGGGTCTTGCTGATATACGCGACGAGGCGGCTCTCGCCGTCCGTGTAGCGACGCGCGATGGCTTATGCTTTTTGCCTGGCGGCGCGTGGCATGCATTTACTACAACTACCGTTGTTTACTT
>PNEQ01094908.1:0-20806 GCA_003012365.1 Medauroidea extradentata
GGACTAAACCAGTAGTACAAACAATACTAATGCTATCTAGCAGACGACACTGGAACCAATACGACTGGTATAGCTACTAGCTCTTCTGGTGGAAAGACTCAGCACCAAAGTCTTAGTAATCAACGCCATCTAGGAGACGATCTGTAACTACTGGCAGCCCTACCTAGAGGACAACAATAAAACTAATTAAAAAAAAAAAATAAGATAGAAGGTGGAGCCAATGAGGGTAGCTAGGTATAAAGACAACGGACATTAACCAAGATGGTGGGTAGACCGTACACAAATAATTACGAGACACATGCTGAACAGATCCCCCGATCCCTCTCCAAGGCTCCTGCAATAGAACCGCCATTACTACACTACTATTAGTTTTAGATATTTTGGGAAAATACGGTTTTCAAATTTGATATTTAGGGGCTCATAACTCCCTTCATATTACATTTTTAGGTTGATAGTGCATAACATGTTTTCGTCTTCTTTTTTCGAGAGGAACACGCTTGGGCAGTTTGACCCCCTATTTAAGAAACAACCTGTTTATATAGGTTATATATATATATATATATATATATATATATATATATATATATATATATATATATAAACACACACAGGTTGTTTCTTAAATAGGGGGACAAACTCTGCTTGCGTGTTCCTCACAAAAAACTATCACGAAAACATATTTTGCACTTTCCACCTAAACGCAAAATTGAGGGATTAATGGGCCTCTGAACATCGAATTTTAAAACAGTATTTTCCCAATATATCGGAAACTAATTGGCATAAAGATACAATATTTTCAGCACTGCTTAATGCTTTTGGGATCTGCAAACCAACAACGAATGTTGGTTGATACCTTCCGCCCTTATGATAATAACAGGGGTGGCTACCCTCTAATTACATATAACTTTTTTACCGTCCGGATTTTCGAACATATGAAGATGGTTTATAGAGTAATGTTACCTGTCTAACAAAAAAAGTCCTCTTGTTGCAATAGTCTAGGACTCATAGTTTTCTTTCAAATCACAAATGAAGCTACAGCGATAGACTCCCCGAAACAATGGTATCTTGAGTTAGAAACATGTAGGTAACGTTGAATGTGCACCATCAACAATTCAAGTAACGCAACAAACACACATGAACGCACTATTGCTTATGCTGTATGTTGTGTATCTTAGGTGCACAACACAGGACTTAGGAGCATTCTTAAATGACGATATGCAAAAAAAAAAAAAAAGTGGGTTTGGATGGAAACCCATCACACGAAAAGGGATAGGTATAAACTTCACTGAAATCTTTAAAACGTATATATATATTTATATACATATATACAGTATATAAATCCTATTTGTAATAATGACATTGATGGTATTGAACATACCTTTATTTTTACAAGTTTCTTCATCTTATAATAATTCAGCGAGTAGGAAGTTGGGTTGCATATCTATTGAGTTTCAGTTTATTATTCTTTACAAACGTAGAAAGTTAAATATGTTTTATCCTTAAATTTTAAGAAATAAACTGTTAGTGGCTACCAATGTCGATTAACAGCTGCTTACAAATTTTACATTAAAATTGAGAAGCTGGAAAATAACGCTGAACTAATGGTATTACGGCGGTGTGACTTGTAGTTGGTTGAAGATGATTGCTACGCAAAAGGATGGGGGGGGGGGGGTGGACGGAGTTATAGTCCCCCCCCCCCTTCACCACAAATTCGTCACACGCCCTCTGCATGTTCATTCTGGACTGCTGTACACCAGTTCATATCGGCTCGTAATATTCTAGTTCGTGTTTAAGAACCTCAGAGCCGATTTCAAACATAATATATATCTACGTGTATCTGAATTCTAGATTCTCTTTAAATTAAATTCGTGAAATTTCGAATTCCTACTTACAAAAGGCGATCCAAATTGATGTACGTGTATTTATCGTTCAGTTAACTTTGACAGAGACGACGGGCAAACAACTTAGGCATTTGAGATGAGGTTGTACAGGAGAATGCTGAAAGTGCCGTGGACAGGTAGAAGTACTAACAACGACATTCTGCACAAAACGAAGAAAGATAATGAAGTTCTAAACACAGTGAAATGCATACATCAATTAATGAAGAGTGGGACCAGGTATAAACTGTTGCATAACATTCTTCAAGGAAATAAACCTGGTAAAAGAGGTTCAGGAATTTTTCCGAACAAGGAAGAGTGATACAGTCATGATGGTGACCAACATCCGGGACGTATAGGAAATACAAGAAGAAGCATAAGAAGAAGTTTGTGAACGCACTACTGCAACGCAGTTCAAAGACGAAGTAGGAAGAGCTCACTGAGAAGAAAGCACATGTGCTGTTACATTGTGAAAACAATTCCAAATTTCATGTGAACTAACTTGAAATCTGATTTTAAAACATCACCAATTCAAGTAATAGAAGAAAGTGGCCACAGATATTTTAAAGTGGTAAAAAGGATAACAAGAAATTTAACAAATGTGTAGATATGAACAATATCATTTATGTGAAACAACATTAACTTCAACGGTCTCTCACATATTACAACAATGTTTGTATTTTACTTACAAAGAGTTCGTTGGATACTCGACATTCAAAAAAAATTTTACCTACCACAAAAGTGTTGTTAATTTACAGTAAATTGGTTTTAAAATACACATTAATGTTTTCAAATGTATAGGCTGTCAAGTATTTCGCTAATACGACTACGGCATGTGAATCAGTGACATAAACTGAGCAGAAAATAATCTTTGATAAATAATTCATTAGGCCCTTAGTTTATGAGATAGGTCCAAAATACTAGTGAGCGGGAATGTAGGTTTTTCGCACTGCCATGTCACTGTTCTCCTAAACAAAGGATCTGACAACGTTTTACCAGCGAGTATTTTCCTCTTAGTTTTGGTCACACATTTATGTGGTTCAATACGTATCCATGACTGGCATTGCCCATTATTTCCACTTCACTGTTTTTTTTATTTACCCTTAATGAAATTTTTCTCGAAAACTAAATGCCTTATGACTTTTCACCACAAAGGATTTTCTACGTAGTTTTATATTAGATTCACTTAGCACAGTCCGTGTCTGCGAATCACCTGTCACATTTCACGTAAGTATTACTGCATTTATATATTTTCGTGGAATTTTTGTAAAGGTTACAATAATTAGTAGTAATGTTCCAAATACATTTTTGGATATAGGTATTGGTTTCCAAATAATGGGTTCGTAAAAGTACGAAAAACATGTTTACTGTTTGTCATCGTGTGTTATGCCACAGAAAAAGTAAGTATTATACATTACAACAACGTGAATTCTTTCTTTGTCTCTTCTGTTGCTACGTATTCATTCTGTGGCTATGCACGTCTCACTCCTGGCCAACAATGCAGCAAGTTAGCATGCACGAAGCGTACATTGCAGACCATGTAACAATGCTCAGCAGCCTGTCGGCGCGTAACGAGCGTCTTGAACGCGTGAACTTTCTCGCTCCTCGGAAATACTCGGGAACTTTCGTCTATCCTCGGCGATTGAGAGTCAAGGCAGCGCCACATACAGTATGTTCACAGAATAAATAATAACACCGACAAACTCCGGCAGGTGATTCATTGTGAAAATTAAAGTAGAAAATATATACGATATTTTGTACGTTGCGGTTATGTGAGCTATTTAAACTACGGTACGTGATATTTACAGTGAATCTCCACCATCATCTGTGCGGTACTGCGGAATAAACCAGACACTCGTGTACGCTGTATTGCCTACACACTAGGCTCTATGTCACCACGCCTAAACACGAAAACTATGAGTCCTAGACAGACGCTACAAGAGGACCGTTTTTATTACTAAGGTTACATTACCCAATAATTCACATTTAGATGTTGCATTATCCTTACGTTAAAAAAGTTTTCAGCAATTTAAGGATGGCCACCCTTTCTATTTTGGTAGGGGTTGAATGTATCAACTTACGTTTACTGTTGGTTTGTTGATCGTATTGTCGTGAAGTAATATCTTGAGTTTCGTCAGTTTACGTCGATCAGTGTTCGGTTTGTGAGGAAATCAAAGTTGTAAAATTAGAGTTTCAAAGGCGAATTACTCCTTTAATATTACGGCTACGTACAAAATGTCTTGTAAATTTTCTGTTTTTTTTTCTCTCAGGGAATCACCTGCCGGAGTTTGTCGGTGTTTTTTGTGAACACTCTGTATATTCATTTTTATTGTAGCTTCCTGACCTTTCAAAACCGTCCTTCGACTCAACCCACAATATATGTCTTTACATTTAAAACTAACCTAAACTAATCTAAACTAATTTTCATAGAGGACGGGGATTGGGGGGATGTGTGTAGCTCAATCGCCGAGGATGAATGAATGCATACGAGTGTTTCTGAGGAGCGGAAGAGTTAACGTGGCCCAGGCACTCGTGTCGGCGGCGCCTGGCAGTCAAGGTCACAGCCGTAGCGACGGCCAGATCCAGAAATAAACCAGCCAATACGATCTGCTAAACGGAGGGGAAAACCGACCATGATGACGATCGTTTAAACTCTTCCGGTTGTTGAGTGAGTTAACACGACTCTATCCTCGTCTTTTTATCATTTTAAGTGTTGTAGTTACGCTTTGAAGACTCAGCACAGTTCAGAATTTTCTGGTATAACTGAAGTAGAATGTCTCTACAATGATAACTGCCAGGGTTACAAACAGCAGGGGCACAGACAGGGGGTAGGTACCTAGGTGATGTTCCACCCCCAAAGAAAATAATCATTAAATTATTAATAAAATTAATACCGTAAACTGCTATAATTGTCTTTCTTGGGAATGAGAGCTATTTGAGTGCAGTCTAAATCCGAAACTGAGGTTACAATAAGTGAAATGTTACTCGCTGATGTTCCGGTTATCAATCTGTTTCTGGCTGATAAACCTGTAGAATTCACTGAAAACCAGTTAACAGGCAGGTGAAATTCACTGAGAATAAGTGGAAACTACGTTCAAATCAGTAGCATTTTAACAGGTGACACAATCAGTACGGTTTCACTAACTTCAGTTACTAATTTTTGACCGAAACGATTGGAATTTCCCCGATTGTTCATTTCTCTCTCATTCTCGTTTATAGTGTGCTGATAACTTGTAAGACTCTATAGCACTCTCACGTGTGCTTCATTCTTGAGTGAAAACTTAAGACACAGAATGAATAGTTTCGCCAGTACACGATGAGTAACAATTCTTAATATTTTCCCCTTTTTTATGATTCTGTTTTCAAACATTCATAACTACAAAAGACCGATATACCATCCCCTTTTTTGCAATTTCTACATTTCCAGCATGGCGAAAATAAGCTTTAAAGATAACTGGACGATATGAATTGAATTTACGCTTGTATAAAATTCTCTGATTAATATTCCAAATCAGGCATCACCCAAGCCCGTTGAGCAGTTTTCTAACAAGCTTTCTTATCTGCCGATGTCTTGCCCATCGTTCGGTTCCCGGGCAAGTCGCCACATTAAAGGATTACAAATTGGTACACGGTTTAATTAAACTAAGATCTTGAATAAAAGGTAAATTTGATACGTTGTTAAAAACACTATAATGTCAATTATATAATTAATTCGAAACAGCACCATGTGAAAGCATGGAGCTTTTAGATCGAGAGGATACACTGATTGTGGACTTGCAACTCTTCATGACCAACGTGATTATTATTGGTTCATAGCATTACAGGAGAAGCCAAATAAGACGTGGACCAACCACGAGTGTGACGTCGACATAGAACTGTTTGAAATGTAGCCTAACCTGGTCTTTGCAATCCACAATAATTCCATCTTCCCGTCATATGACCAGAGCATCTCTCTCACGGTTCAAGGCGTTTACGAAAATCCACTCGCTGGAGTAGGGATGTCAGTCACGTGGCCAGGTTTTGACGACATCAGGAACTTGAGGAACTCGTGTAGTAGTACTTTTAGGAGTTTTCATACGGCGGGAATTACAACAAATATATACACATGTTCTACATGAAATGTATTTTCGTAAATACTCGTTTCGTGCTTGTTTCTTCGATATTTTGAACGCAGTGCAGTCAGTTTCCTTTCGTTGTAGTTTTGGCTATGTTTACTTCTTACTTTTTTTTTCGAGCCAAATGGCGACATCCGTCTACTAACCACCGCTTACCTTGCCGGAGAGCAAGATACGTGAGGAGTTGATCGAGAATCCATCGGTTGAAATTTCGGTCACGAGTAGATTTCACTCGAGTTAAATTCCGAACGTCTTAAACTTTAACTTTTCGCAGACCTATCCTACACTCGTGAATTTTCAAAAGCGCCCCAAGACTCACTCTGCCCATATATATATACATATAGGTGTGTGTTACAAAAACTTTAATCACAAGGTCAGTAACGGATCTAGGTGATAGGGGACGGGCGAGGTGCCACGGGCGGTAGGACTAAGGGGTGGTATATCTGGCTCAAACTTTTTTTAAGGTTAAGTTAGTTCAATAAAAATCATTACGCGGTATCTTATGATAGTACAAGGTATCAAGCAACAGTGCTTCCATGTGTAAATAATACACAAACAAATATACAAAACATTAAAGTGTAAGTGTGAAGATGGCGGTGGTCTGGCCCAAGTAAACATCTGTATGTGTGAATGAGTAACTATTTTATGTTGCTCGGACAGGAGCGGATGAGAGTGTGTTTGGCAAGGGCGGAAGGGTGTGTTGGAATGCCTGCTTGAAGAGGGGCGGAAGAGGGTGTGACTGATTATGGCTGCTATTGTGTGTATCATACGTACAAAAAATACCAAAGACTCTGGTGTTACCGCGCTTATACGACAGAATGGCACAGGTAACGATGCTATCCGTACCAATTTATAGGCATCACAGCATACGCATGTACCAGGAGTATCGGTTTTTGTGACTAATATATCAGGATTTCCCAGTTTGTTGGACCCATTTGCCATTTCATTGCCCATGAGTGTACAGCAAGGAAAAATAAACAAACGGAAGTGAATTTGATTCGCTGGCAGCCACACTGCGGCAGTCAGCAGTATAGGCCTACATAATTTATTTTTGTGTGTTGGGTCGGGGGGTAGACATCAAGATTTAGATTGTCTGGAGCAGTTCAGTGTCGTGGAATAAACATGCATGCATCATAATATTTCATGATAGTCTAAAATCTCTTACATTGCAGAAGTAATTTCAAAATTACTGTAACAGCTTGTAAGGAAACTTAGACAATCTTGCCGCCTTTTAATTTACTTATTTTTTTCTTTTTAGATGTTATTTGTATTACTATTGCTAGTTTATAAATTATACATAAAAAGGGAGGGGATGTACTTTCCTCTTGACGAATACTACATCTTTAACCCACAGAAATATCAATGAACAACATGCATATTTAGTAAACAAGGTTGAAGAAGTACGCTAAGATTCAATGTGCTATTTTTATGAAAGCCTTAATGCACTGTTTATGTTTACAAATGGATGGATGTTTTCAGTTAAAGATAGTGATTAGCAGGGTTGTTATCATGTGAGTGTGGAACCTTTCCTTAGTTACGACACGTCACTACACACACACACATGACTCGTGCCGACTCATGTCGAGTATCGACTGCTGCTGTTACGGATATTAGAAATAACGTTTAAGCTTCAAGACATGGCTGAAAATTTAGTAATGGCCCAGTAGGATAGCCTACCACAGATTGATAATTCCATAATAACTCAACTGTTATAACGCAAATTATTTTTCTGGCGCACATATGAAGAGAGTTACATGGCAAATGTTAGTCGCTACGCGATATTCTTGATCCGTAACAATTAATCTACGTCTACATACAATTTGACTTAATTGCTAAAATAGTAAATTGTGAAGAAACATAATACACACTGCTAAGACTGTTGTAATTTTGTTTCAAGATAAACCACCATGTATAGCAGTAGACACGCCATTGTCGCCTGTTTGAGGTTACGTATATTTTTTAATAGAATTTCGTGCAGCTGACACATTATTTTATTGTAACTTAAACGTGGGCCATGTTCACACGTTAGGTTTACTTGCTCCGTGTTGTCCTAAGAGTGGATACTGCACTGCGCAGGCGCGAGGATTGCCGAGCTACATGACTTTTATTGTGATTTTTCAACCTAACGTAAGCGTCCATAGGTCCAACGCACAGCATTTCCTAGCATGTTAAATTACCTTACAAGTTGAAACTTAAATTAAAATTTAAAATTAAACCCGACTAACAGGATACAAAATTTTAAGTTGATAAGACCAGCAGAATTGCTCACATTCACTCAAAAAAAAAAAAAATAGAAAAGAGCTGATGATCTTTAAACGGCTGAACAGATTTCTTTGAATTAGAGCTTAGAACATTCTCGATCAAGTCACCTATCAAACAAATAAAAATTAAATAAAAATCAGTCCATTCTTTTAGGAGCTATGATGCCACAGATATACACACTGATATATAGACAGACACGTCAGACTTATAACACCACTATTTTGGCGTCGAGGGTTAAAAATAACCTGAAATAATCTATATACTATAGCGGTTATGATAAGTAACCTGTTTTATTAGGTTTACTCAACCACGTGACGAGATATACTCGATCACCAGGTTATGTACAGAAACCTGCATGTAATTCAGGGCCTCGTGACTTATTAGACGCTTAAAATCTTGGGTTACCATTTCATTGCCTCAAGCGGACAATTCGCCCTATCCATACTTAACCTCACAACTGAATATAATAAATAGCCTATAAACTGTCATAAGCGTTGGGGTGAACGGAGATGGTGTAGAAGAGTTATGGCTCATAGGACGAGATTTCTATGTATACAGACACATACTACTCAGGGTATATAAACTATTTTTCATATTTAAAATAAGTATAACTCATTTTACTATCGGAGCAAACACGTCCTTATTTATGTTTAGTGATGATGTCTAATAATACAGAAATGTAGTTTATGGAGAGGGGGAAAATAACTTTTATGCGTCTAAAATGTGTAACAACTTACGTGTGTGGCTTGCATCTAGAAGTGCCAGGGAACAAAACTATAATCGTGGAAAATGGAGACTGGAAACATGGCCAGAACGTCACTCACATATGAATTTAAGCTCGTGGATTGGTATTGTTGCTGTTTATTTTATCGCGTATTTTATAGAACTTTTGAATAATTCTATAAAATGAAGATTAGTACTGTAGTTCTTATTCATAAACAGAATATATACTTATGACACTGGTTGTAAAGTAAAATGCACCATTGCTTGTCATTGCTTGAAAGAGCGCTTATAAATATCTAGCACCATAAAAACGTTAACAATGTGAACATGTATGTAAATAAATTTCCCGATATTATGCCTTATATTATAGTCATATGCAAAAAATTATTCGCTCATAAACAGAATAATAAGTATTGAATTTTTATGTATTCCTGTGCAATAGAACATTGTCAAAGAAATACTTATAAAAATAGTCTAAATTTTGGACAGCAAAATAATTTAATTAGAAATTTTAATAATTTCGTATTTATATAAACAGTATTCGGTGTTGTCTCCACTATTATATAACGTATAATGGATTGTCAAAGGCATGTCTTTGCTTTAATAACTTGACAAAGCCTGACAAACTTATCTCAATGTTGTTTGTTTAAACAAAATTGAAATTTAAAAATAGTTTAAAATTTATACATGAACTGAAGATGAGGGGTTTGTTATTTACTGTACACTGAACATTCTCATGTTTTTGTGATATGCCTGTAAATAATTATGTTTACCTGCAATGTGATAAATATTGCTGTATGGTTTTTGCTTCATCAAAGTAAGTTAAGATAGGCTGACAATCTTAACATTATCACAAATTAAATGTGAAGAAACTAATTCAGGTAGTAATGAAAGTGTAATAGATTTTTGGCCGAGAAAAATCAATTATAATGTAGCTAAGGTGTCTATGTTGATGTTTGTACCTTAAATGTTCATGTGTATGTGTACGTCAATACTTGCAAATTAAACTACATTCACGAGTGTGCTTTAATTAACTTTACCTCATGTGCATCATATTGAAATACAGATTACTTCATAGCTGAAAATTCAATTTCATATTTTATATAGCAACATTAATAACACATAAGAATTAAGTACGTTTCAACCCAACACTTTTGTCTTAAAGTGTGGTTAAAAAAAAGGGCGGCAGAAGACAACTTTGCCTCCTTACAAAACTGCATTGATCCAGCTCTGAACATGGTTACTATCTAGGAGTAAATATGAACTGCGATAAGTAAATATTCTAATAGATTTTAATTACTCCATTGCATTCAGTCATGCGTGTTATAAACAGGAACTTTCGTTCTTTCGTAAAACATATGAGGTCCAAGCTGTACTTTAGTAACGTACTTAAACTTCCGTAGCGCTCATTTGTTATTTTCCCGCGTGTCCTGAAAGGCCCTGTCACGCTGCTCAGTTTTTGTCTCCTTCTATACTTTGACGAAAAGTTGTAACACGAAATATGGTTATCAAATATTTTCGTCCCATAAAGTTGGTCAGTTGGTATTAAATATATTTGAGGACATGTCACACTGACGCATATTTTGTTGGCGCGTGTACTACCTAACCTATACGATATCAATTTTAATTTAAATGCATTCGATATGTAAATGATGCAAAATGATACGATAGTAATAATAACATGGAAACGTCAATAAATAACAATAAGGTTTTTTTTTTTAATTTTATGTGTGTATGGTGGTAGAACTGATGGGCTTTTGAGTTGTCAGCGTCAATCAACAATTGTATATAATCTCTCTTATTTTTAATATATTTATTTTAATTACAAACTTAACTTAAGTTTAGAATAAGCGTACTCTGTGTATGTCAAATGTTCGTAACATATTTTAAAAATGAATGACATCAACAACTTGTCGACCAATTTAAATTACACTGAATTGCTTGTCTTTACTTTGAAACTATATTAATATTTTCGTTCTTACTCAACATGGTGGAAGATTAAAGGTTAAATTTTTTCTGTTTACTGAGGCCATTCGTGTAATTGGCTCAGCTATCCAACATCCAAGAAATATTATAAATTGTTCAATCCGCACGTACTGGGCGAAAACTAAAGCTATCAAACATCCTCCAAGGTTCATAATAAGACGTCGATGGTAAGTGGCGGACAGCCACTCGCCAATCAGAAGGGAAGACGAGTAAAAAGGCCTGGCAAACAGGATATCTTCACACAGCATGTGGCCAATCACGCACAATGTGCAAGTCTATATGGACTCGTGCAGTCAAGTTGCTGCTCGAGTATGTTGAGATGAAGTTACACACTTGAATTTTTTTCCACTTTAAAGCAATAGAAAGTAGGAAGTGATGTAGACGACACTGACAAAAACGTCAATAATAATTTCGCATTGACGCGTGCAGCATGAAAGTGACGCGAAGTGTTTCCAGAGTATATAGGGCCTATATTGTTATTTGCTACGGGACTGTTTTATAACGGAATGACGAACGAATACTTCTAACTCTCTGTTTTTCGAATGGCGTTAATTTTTTTTCCAGAGACAACTGTCCAAAGGAAACAATTTTTAGCAACTTCGTGGAGCCCCACAGATAATATATTTTTGCATTATGGGCGTCGTGTTTTTAAAGACACAGAAGCCTAGTCTGGAATGTGTGATATTACAATAAACAAACATATAGTGGAGATGTTACAAGTTTGACATAGGAAAGGATACGCGTGTCATACTACAAACACAATTCACATAACACGAAACGTCTTCGTACCAATAAGTCGTTTCACATCTGTATCCATAGCTACTCTACACCATAGTAAAACGTAGGTCTCATACTATGTCGGGAAAATCAACTTGTTTGGCTTGGCAAGGATAAGCCTACCACATGTGCAAGACATGGCTGAAAATTTAGTCATGGTTCAGTCGAATGGCCTACTACAAATTGATAATTCCATAATAACTCAACTGTTATAACTCAAGTTATTTTTCTGGCGTGGACATGAAGATAATTACATGACAAAGGTTAGTCGCTAAGACGCTACATTCTTGATCCGCAACAAATCTACGTCTACGTAAAATTTTATTTAATTACTACAGTAGTATATTGTGAAGAAACGTTATAGGCAGTGCTGAGACTGTTGTAATTTTGCTTCAAGATAAACCACCATGTAGCATTAGACACGTCATTATTGTCTGTTTGAGCTCAAATATATTGTTTAATAGCATTTCACGCAGCTGACTAATGTGTAAAAATCCGCACAATAAGCGTAACACATTATTTTATTGTAATTTAAATATGAGGCATGATCACGCGTTATAGGTTAACTAGCTCCGTGACGCCTGAAGGATAGATAATGCTCTGTATAGGTGCGAGGATTGTCAGAAACTAGTATCTATTTTTTTTTTTGCAAATTGTCCCTAAGAAACGTACGATTTTAAACTGATTGTTTTGGTGCTCAATTATGTACTGGTGGCTCTCAACCACGGTCGTAGAAGAACAGGTCTGGACACTCGTCTGGAAACTTGACTCCCTTGTTGTTTGGCTGCAGTTCACCAAGTTACCAAGAATGTTGTGTTTTATTTGCGTTGCTGTTAGGGCGGTCGAGCTCAAACTCCGCCCACTTCCTACCCACTAAGATAAACAATTTATCAAAACGTATTTTTTATAAATTTATGAAATACGTCCTTCGTTCACAAATTTAAGAAAAGGCACCAGCAATCTTTATTTACTTTATAAATTTAACAATGGAAAAAAGTGGACGGAGTTTGAGTCCGACCGCCCGGAAAACAGCGCCAAAAAGCACGACATGCTCGGTAACTTGACGAACTACAGCCAAACAACAAAGGGGTCAAGCAAAATATATTGTTAGATAGGCGAGTGTCCAGACCTGTTCTTCTACGACCGTGCTCTCAACACACGTTGTCTCTGTGTGTGCTAGGCTCAAAACATATGGATCCCTAAGGATGTCGCCAACCTGAGTATATAACACACTATCACCTGCATGTGACAACCACAGATATTGAGTGGATTGCTTCCACGATTATTATTAAGATGTATAATTTTATTTGTGGGAATTACGTTTTAAAGCACAACTAATGTTTCTATTCCTGTGTTTATCAATTTCCTGCTGGTATTCTATCATATACTGCAATCCGTCAACTTTGTAATGTTCAAAATCATATTTATGACAGCCGTAAACTAATTAAGTTTTTGTTATTTTGGTTCACTTATATATATATATATATATATATATATATATATATATATATATATATATATATATATAATAAGTTGAATTTTTCAATTAAATTTTCATTCACTTCCTGCCGACATAATTATTAGAACTTTTAGACACATGAATCGTTGACAGCAAAATAATTTTACTTTAATGTAAAAATACGTGAGGGGGGAGGGGGCTTTCGCCTTAATTATTTGGCTAGTTATTCTATTCTTATTTTAAGTTTAGTAAAGAAATTAATTATACTGAATTGCGGGGCATCCTTTTGCTGTTGAACAAAATATTTATATTAAAATGTTATTTTCAACTTTTTAGTTAACATTTCTACAAATGTGTATTTTTTTTCGTGATTTTAAGTTATAATACATATTATTATTATTTTTTATGTTTAAGCTTTTGGCAACACAGCTTTCCGTAGCTAAACAAACGTAATTTACGTTAAGCAATTTCGACAAAGATGGAATATTTAAACTCACTGCAGAGCATTCTTAACACGGGTAGAAATGTTTGAGAACTGATGACGTCATTCGAGCGTGCCAGCAGCCAAATAAAGCTGACGCCCTTATAATTAGCGACAGGCTCGTTCGTGTGCGCGTTGTTCTGGCTGGGGCGGCGTGAATAAGAGGTTATACAGACACGCAATACTCTAGGGTGCACGCACATATGTTTGTAGCGCTACATACGAGATGTAGGAAGCGAGAGTGCACCTAGAAGTACTACAGTCAACGCAGTAATACGAGTGCACATTGCAGTTCGCTCAAGTTAGCGATTTTACACTAATGTTATTTAGTATTTTACGTGTCCTTTGACAGCCTGCACCAAAAGTTTAAGCGGATTATAATACCGATTCGGAATTACAATTTTTATTTGTTGAAGTACAAAAAAAAATGTTGTAATTTTACCAGAAAAATTAACTTAAAATACATGCAGCAAGCCTATAGAATTATTTTACTAATTTATGTATAACGGTTTTTAATTTGTCTCTGTATTTGAAATCGTTATTTTTAACAATCTTCGTGTGATTTTTATATACAAGACAGCAGTGTATATTTGTGGGATCTGACGTAGTGACTCTTTTTCGTGCATAAAATTTTTTAAAAATTAATAATAATTTCCCAAAATTATCGAAAAATTTTGGTATTTTTCTTTACCTTCTCATTCAACCATCTTCGATTAAATCGCCATAAATGTGATGAAAAATATTGTTAAAACACGAATCATTTATTACAAAGCAATAATTTTACATTCAACCAACTTTGAAAATGTTACAATAAAAAGGATGAAAAATATTTTTAAAAAACGATTAATTTAATTATTTATAAACAAAACTGAACGCAACTCTTTACTATCACAATCTTTCATTCCATTATAAACAATGCCTAGTTGTCCACTGTTAGCATCTTTTGAAACTTAATCAGTGAATTTTCGAACGTCTGTTAATATTACTTTACTATTTTCCGAAATTACAACGGTTTTATGCCCAAACTGTGTTTCTATTATTTCAATACTATTTATTGGATATAGTTTACCTATTGTAAGATTGGAAATTTTCTTAAACTCATTAACTTCGTTTAGTATGTTTAGTGATGTTTCCATTGTTAATATATTTTATATGAAAATAATAAAAAACTATTTACTAAAAAAACAAATAATACATTTCAAAGAATTTTAATGTCAACTGACTATTTCTGTTATGAAATTCTATTTCAAGTTCGTGAATATTTTTGTATGGATTGCAAACACGAATTTTACACGAACCAATGTCAAATAAGTTTAAATAAAATTTCAGTTCTTTCCAAAATTTTAATTTTATATCGTTTTTATTGACAGCCATTGTGATATTGTAATAGATTTTTTCTTCTCGAAAGAAACAGTAAACGGAACGAAAATTATAATCAACATATTGTTTATCCAAAATTTCTATAACTTGTTCCATTTATGAATTTTAAACAATAAATAAAATATTTTTATATTTTAATCATACACAAAATAATACACAAACATATTTTCCATTTATTCTAGTTAAATTCTCTCTGAAAATTCAATCCTACAACGTTAATTCAATATGGAAAAACACGACACAAACACACACTATCAGAGAAGGAAAAACTAGCATGCAATTATCTCTCAACTTCCTGTTGCAGATAGATCTAAAGAGTACAGAGTACAGGATTGTTACTACTTCTCTAGCCACATAAAAAATGTTATTTGTTTACTAAAAATAGTTATCTAAGTTAGGGCCTACTAAATATAATCAAAATTAACAGGAAATGCAAAACTCTGTCGAAGTGATCAAATACGAGCAGTTATTTTCAATATGGTGTAACATGCTAAAAATTGTAGTACGAATATATTTCAAATTTATATTTATTCAGTTTCAAATTTTATGTTTGTTAAATGTAATTTTGTAATGTAATTGGCAGGACGGTTAGTGGGAAAATCAGAGCAAAGATTGAGTACTCAGCCGACTACATGAACTGATACTGTACTTGTAGCCTACATATTTTTGTGGTATTGGAATGTTATATTTTTGTGATTGATAAGTATTGTCATGATAAAAACAACTGAAAATAATAAACGTGGAGCGAGAGACGGTGAACAGTGGCAGCCATTGTCTGCGAGCTGGCCTGTGATTGGTCAAGGGAGTGTAGGCGGGGTTTGTTGGCCGGTGCGGCCGTAGGTAGGCACAGAGGGACACTTGGTAGGAAGCCACGGAAGAGACCGGATCTACGACGCGAGCACGCAGCACAGACCAGCTGGGCCCGCACGGCAAGGTTGGTCCGGCAACTGCGCGTCTTGAGGGTCGACGTATTAATAATCCTTTTCAAATTACAAAATGCGGCAGTTTCCTGGAGAAAGGGAGCATAATTTGTGGTAAAGCGGGCGATATACGTATCCTTCACTCGTGAGCCGTCTTTCGGGCGCACCAAATTAATTTGCCGTGTTTTATTTATGAACATTAAGATTATCACTCAATTTGCATTTGACCTTTCATGTTACACGAAACAAGGACTAAAATAGTCTACCAGAAGGTAACAATGGGATGAGTTTAAAATTAAAGGAAATATTTTGGAAGAAAAAGCAAAAAAAAAAAAACTCCAGAAACACAAGTTAAATGTGAAACGTGTAAATCTCTATGAATAGAATAGAACCCCTGACTGATTGACTGACTGACTGACATATCAAGCTGCAGCCCAAATCACTGGACTTAGAATCCTAAAATTTTTTGTGTGGTTTCCCCTCAGATCGTAGTCGAGCACTAAGCGTTTCTCGAAATTCGACATCTAATGGGGCGAAAAGGGGTGAAGTGTATTTCCGAAAAAACGTCGATAGATCTCGAACCCGACGGCCTATCATCATGATTTTTATTCTAATGTGACACACATGAAAATACATATTAGCTAATTTCAAGATTCTTTGAAATTCAACATTTAATGGGGTGAAAGGACCTTAGTGTTTTTCGATTAATTATTGATCTCTATCGAATCCTTCCGGATAGAGTGTTGGTTTTCACTTCAAAATGTTGCTTACATTAATATCCAAAAAGTTGTTTCAGGATTTTTAGAAATTCTACCCCCAAGTAGTAAAAAGGGAGAAAAATATATTTTTATGAATCATCTATATCAATAGAACACAGTTGGCTATCGTCAAGATTTTCACTTTAATTAGTTACGTATACAATCGACTATGACAGGACTCTAAGACGTTTCGAAATTCTTTAATTAAGGGGGTAAAGATACGTGAAATGTGTTTTCGATTATTCATCTATATCTATCGAGCGAATTGAGAAATCGAAGTGCTCTATGCATTAAATTGATGCGTTTGTAAATATCCCAAGTACCATTACAATATATTTTCCGTATTCGACCCTAAAGATGTAAAAAAAAAGTAAAATGTGTTTTCGGTTCACAAATTATATATATCGACCGCATTGATATTTTATATAGGACGCGATTTTTGTTTATAATTGATGGTTATTCAAATATCAGAAAATTACCTAGAGGAATTTTCAAAATTCCCCACCTAAGGAGGTGAAAAGGGGTGAAAAGTGGTTAGATGTGGTTTTAATTAATTTGTGACACGTTCATATGGTCACCACTACTATTTATTATGTCTAACAGTCATCAGTGTCAACTATCATAAATCCATACATAAATATAACTATGTCGTGCGACCACTCGTTCTCCTCGCCATCATATCAGGATCACATTGAAATAGTTCTCAATAAGGTATCATTACTGTACCAAGGTATATACAGAAAAATAGGAAATTGTACATATTGTGTCTTTGTGATAACGAGAAAAGGAGCAGGTGCAGAGACTGCTTGGGGGCCGCACCCCCTCCCCTCCTCCCTAGCTGTTGAACAAGAGGGGAGGGATCCAGCCAATAGTTTTGTTAGTGGTTACTGTATTGTAGATATTTAGTAATTAAGAAATCATAAATGTTAACAAGTAAAAGAACCGTTTTATGCTATTGGATTTAATTAGCAAAGAGAAATTAAGCATTTTTTAATAAATACGGTTCTGGCCTGAATTGTTGTCCTCGAGAGGCAGAGTCATCGGTTGGAAGCTGACTTCTGATTGGCCCAAAACGAACCGGAGCTTGAGGGCCAAGTGACGGGGGGCTTTTGGCGCGAATAGGGAGAGAAGCGGGAACGGTTTAGGAGGTGGACGTCGACGAGCCGTGAAGGACGGCGCACGTGGTTGCTGTCGGCGGGCGTCGAACTAGGCGTCGGAATGCCTTGCCGTAGTGGAAATAGACGACGTCGAGCCGCGGGTTGAGATCAAGAATTCGTCGAGTCGCAGAGTATTGTGGGTCGAGGCGCCATCATCGTCGTTATTTTGGGCGTCGTGACGCCATTAAGATATCGCCCAGTCAGAAAGTACGTCGGGCCGAGGCATCTACGATTGGTAATTGCAGACACATTGTAGGACGAGGCGTTCGATTTTCTAATTAGTCGTCGGGGTCTCCGTGCACGCGACTATGATCCTTAAGAGTCGTACCGAAAATAATTGTCGGCTGCGACAGTACCGGTCCGCCCCGAGAGGACAGAAACAATGTGCTACCCTTGAAATATGGTACTTGCAAATTTTTCATTACAGTGCCCTAGTGTCCAGAACATTGACCCATCAATCAAGTATCCACAGAATTAAATAAAGAGCGCACGTCGAAAATTGTCGATATATTGTACCCTGCGGGCTATTGTCTCACGTCTAGGAGACACCAGTAAAGTAGTCTAGAATGTTATTCAATGAATTTTCGAATTTCTGTCTCTTAGGAGGTGAAAATACCTGGAATGTGCTTTAGATAAATTTTTTATATATATCAAAACCATCAAGACTTTTTTTTCTAGGACGATGATTAGGTAAATGGCCTCAAAGAGGTTTTAAGATTTCTCACAATTCGAACTCTCAGTACTGTACAGAAGTGATATGTAGAGGAGAAGGTCCAAATAAAGGCTATAGTCCAAATACGGGCTAGCGAGGTTCTAGCTCTGAATGGCGCTGCTACCTAGTGGGAACTGTGTGAATTACTTGTAGAAGGGCGCGTCTTATAACACCAGTGAGCCGGGAGCGAGTAGTCGCGTTGTGTCGTGTGTCACACCATCTTTGTTGTTTTCAACCATTATGAACGTTTTAGCAGGTATGTGTTTAAAAAATTTATTATAGCAATTGCGTGGAACATTAATGTAATTAGTGATGTGCGCCTCATTGTATATGAATCGGGATTTCATTACACACAGCAGTTCAGTTTGTAAGTTTGTCGTGTTGGCCAATGTAACCACGGAATATGTCTTACATGCAACTCTCTTAGATGATATAAATATGGGCTATAGTATATGTGTTAAATATGGGCTACTAGCCCATATTTGGACCACACGTTAGTAAAGTTAACAAGCAATTGGTGATAAGTATATTATATGTACTTGTATGTTTCAGGATGGGCCGAAGGAACCCAAAGCATGTGTCTCAGAAGAAAAGAAAGCAGTGGAAGAAATGTGATATGGAAGAGGCCATTAAAGTGGCAAGGGAAAAGAAGCTGAAGCAGCAGCAACCAAACTAGGCCGGAAAAACATTTTAGGAGACGATCTTGAGCAACAGCTCGTTAGATATCTTCTCGCTATGGAGCAAACATTTTTTGGGTGCACCAGGAGTGACTTAAAGCGGATGGCTTATCAACTAGCAACACAAAACGGTTTACCACATCCGTTAAAGTCAACAGAAGCTGGAAGATCTTGGGTAGATCTTTTTCTGGAACGCCATAAGTATGTTCTGTCCCTCCGCAAGCCGTGTGGTACTTCATTTTCACGCGCATTAGGATTTAATAAAGAAAATTTACAAACATTTTTCGATATTCTGGATGCCGAATATGAAGAACATAAATATCCAGCCGAGAGAGTGTACAATGTGGACGAGACTGGGCTCACAATTGTCCAAAGTAAAGCAACCGATGTTGTTGCAAGAAAAGGGAAAAGACAGATAGCTGCATTAACATCAGCTGAAAGAGAAGCAACAATCACCATCGAATTCTGCAGGCTTTCGCGGCCGTTGTCGATGGCTTGGCTTCCGGGCTCGAGCCGCGTCTTCGTGGTTTCGCCGTACATTTCAGCAGGCATCATCAGGGTCTCACTGTAGACTGAAGGACAGGATTTTTTTTTTCTGACGAGCCCCCAAATCCCGCTACGCCAGTGTGTACCCCGTCTCAGTCTATGGGTACTCCGGCATGCATTAGTAACTAGTTATATCGCAAGGAGGGATTGAGTTGCGTCTCAAGGCTAAGCCTTATACGCCTTAGGTAACGTGCAGGTATTAGGAGGTCGCGGGCCTCATGCGCTGAGCAGGGTTGTCTGGAGGCATGGCTGCGATTGTGGCCATGCACTCACCCCCGAAGAGAGCAAGAGATAGATAAGGGCACAGAAAAAACAATACAAATAGAGTAGGGTACTGGGAAAAGCTGTGCGACAGGGCGCGCAGGGAATAAACCACAATAATTAATGTTAGGACATGGAGAAAGTAGGATATTTAGTTAACAATTCGTTTCCGAATTTGTTAAGAAAGATGTGTGTCGGGGAATTGTGACGTCTCATTGGCTGGCGGCCACAGCCAATGAGAAGAGGCCGCTGCTCAGAGAGCTTTGTGCTAGGAGCCTGAGCGCTCCTAGCGGCCATCGCCCACACTCCCGAGCGCAAGCAAGCTCATGCTCTGCAGTGTCTGCAACAGGAATAATTTTCGGTTTGTCGGCCATGGCCAGAGGCCACCCCAGGCTGAGTGACTCGTCTGTTCGCCGTCGCCGTCTTCCTTCTTCAGTGTTGGCAGCTGTACCTTTCATGTCAGGGTGGAGGGAGGGGCACCACTCCCTGTAGTACCTCCAAAATCTTCGTGCTGGTTTTAGGCGCGCCATCCCAAAGCTACCGCTGCTAGCTAGGCAGGGCCCTGACAAGGGCTTAGCCACCTCGACGTCCAAATTCCGACGCATTTCAGTTCCCCACGCAAGCAGCTCTCCACCGCCTGCAAGTTCCAGACGGCGGTTCGTTTCACTTCGCATTTTTTCAGCACCTCGGTCCCCCGCCGCCCTTCACCGACAGG